>JAXIVJ010001378.1:12500-37500 GCA_036785665.1 Chirona hameri
TAACACCTCTATCAGGATTAGTGGTGCCAATCGGTGCAATCATTTGCGGAATTCCGAATTTGTCCGAAGACCGATTCGGTTTTCGGACGGACATAAGCATATTTTCTTTGGACATTTTCGGACACCCAATGCCAAAGGATGGCTTGTCGCGAAAATCGCTTAGTTACTTTTTATTAAAAAAGAAAAGTGTGCCACAGGTAATTCATTTCCATATCAAACACTTTTCTGCTTTCGGACAAATTTCGGACAAACAATGATTTTCGGACAGTTTCGGACGGACAGCTGACCATGGTCTTGGACATCGGTCGGACATTTCAGGATATCCTGGGCCCGTGAGGCCATATTCTATTAAAAAAAACACCATCTTGAGGATATATCCGTTTGGCATGGTTCTAATGTGAACATATAGCCCGATAACTATCTTATATAACTAGAATAACCGCCTGTCGAAATTCGACAATTACGTCAGCGTCAGCGGTGGCGGTGGCTTCCTCAACGTCAGCGGTGGCTTCCTCAACGTCAGCGGTGGCTTCCTCAACGTCAGCGGTGGCTTCCTCAACGTCAGCGGTGGCTTCCTCAGCGTCAGCGGTGGCTTCCTCAACGTCAGCGGTGGCTTCCTCAGCGTCAGCGGTGGCGGTGGCTTCCTCAACGTCAGCGGTGGCTTCCTCAACGTCAGCGGTGGCTTCCTCAACGTCAGCGGTGGCTTCCTCAACGTCAGCGGTGGCTTCCTCAACGTCAGCGGTGGCTTCCATTCGTTGTTTGTTGTAGCAATGATGACGTCATTGGGCCGTTATTTGTGACGTCTCTGTGTGTATGAGAGCAGTCGCCTCCAGGGCTAGGGCGGAGGCGAGCATGGCGTTTAGAGTTTCTACACAGCTCTGTGGAGTGTGGTGTGCCTTTCACCGGTCATAGGTGCCGCCCCGCCCCCGCCCCCGCGCCCCGCCTCAGAATGAAGTCTTGAATGGATATGTTCATGTGTAATTCATTACATAAATATTCATTCATGAACATTGAACATGACAAGGAACATTGCAGACACGTGGTGGTGTGCAATTCGCGTGGCTACCAATATTGATTGAGTTGTTGAGTGAGAGAGGTAAACTCGATTGAGTGATCCGGAGTTATCGAGTTCTATGCGGCCGTCTCACTTGCCCTGGGACCGAGTTTTCCCACAAACTGCATAGAACATACTCCGCCGACACGGGCGGTAATCGCGCCACGCGAGGCACTATCGACGCGCACGTCGTACCATACAACCAGGCCGTACGGACGGCCGCCGACGCGGGCGATTCTGACCCGTACTGACCTGCATCACTGGGGCGTGGGATACCGCTCGAACTTACGACCCAACGGGATACGGTGTGTCGTTCTCACCCGCTGGTGCCGACCGAGGCCCGTCTCATACGCACAAACAACGCACAAACCCTACGCACGCACATTACGCACCCTTAGCACATGACTGCTCCAATATTCTCCTCTGGTGTAAAACTTATCTCACTTCTTCAAACATCACGCTGATCTGCTTGACAAAAAACATCGTTAACCTACACCCAACTCATAACTGATGACTGATAGTATCACAGATCTACGAGACATCAAAATTTATGACAGAGCCCGCCCGCTAGTGGCTTTTCACTCTGCGACCCCCATTAAAACGTCACCCTCGTTTGACCTGCCCCACTTTGTGCATACACCCGGTGTGTGTGTGTGGGGGGGGGGGGGGGTGCTGGAGGGTCGAGGAGGGAGCGTAGATGGGGGGGGCGTAGGGGAGGGGGTGTTGTGGCGTAGCCGTCACGATACCCCTGAATAAATAAACCACGTCCAAATCAGGTCGCACGCTCGCCCCCGGCCCCCGGCGGCAGTGGCTGCAGTGGCGGTCGGTGGTAGTATGATTCTGGTATTGACTGGTACGGAGTGGCGGTCGGTGGCAGTATGATTCTGGTATTGACTGGTACGGAGTGGCGGTCGGTGGCAGTATGATTCTGGTATTGACTGGTACGGAGTGGCGGTCGGTGGCAGTATGATTCTGGTATTGACTGGTACGGAGTGGCGGTCGGTGGCAGTATGATTCTGGTATTGACTGGTACGGAGTGGCGGTCGGTGGCAGTATGATTCTGGTATTGACTGGTACGGAGTGGCGGTCGGTGGCAGTATGATTCTGGTATTGACTGGTACGGAGTGGCGGTCGGTGGCAGTATGATTCTGGTATTGACTGGTACGGAGTGGCGGTCGGTGGCAGTATGATTCTGGTATTGACTGGTACGGAGTGGCGGTCGGTGGTAGTATGATTCTGGTATTGACTGGTACGGAGTGGCGGTCGGTGGCAGTATGATTCTGGTATTGACTGGTACGGAGTGGCGGTCGGTGGCAGTATGATTCTGGTATTGACTGGTACGGAGTGGCGGTCGGTGGCAGTATGATTCTGGTATTGACTGGTACGGAGTGGCGGTCGGTGGCAGTATGATTCTGGTATTGACTGCGGCGGAGTGGCGGTCGGTGGCAGTATGATTCTGGTATTGACTGGTACGGAGTGGCGGTCGGTGGCAGTATGATTCTGGTATTGACTGGTACGGAGTGGCGGTCGGTGGCAGTATGATTCTGGTATTGACTGGTACGGAGTGGCGGTCGGTGGCAGTATGATTCTGGTATTGACTGGTACGGAGTGGCGGTCGGTGGCAGTATGATTCTGGTATTGACTGCGGCGGAGTGGCGGTCGGTGGCAGTATGATTCTGGTATTGACTGGTACGGAGTGGCGGTCGGTGGCAGTATGATTCTGGTATTGACTGCGGCGGAGTGGCGGTCGGTGGCAGTATGATTCTGGTATTGACTGGTACGGAGTGGCGGTCGGTGGCAGTATGATTCTGGTATTGACTGGTACGGAGTGGCGGTCGGTGGCAGTATGATTCTGGTATTGACTGGTACGGAGTGGCGGTCGGTGGCAGTATGATTCTGGTATTGACTGGTACGGAGTGGCGGTCGGTGGCAGTATGATTCTGGTATTGACTGGTACGGAGTGGCGGTCGGTGGCAGTATGATTCTGGTATTGACTGGTACGGAGTGGCGGTCGGTGGCAGTATGATTCTGGTATTGACTGGTACGGAGTGGCGGTCGGTGGCAGTATGATTCTGGTATTGACTGGTACGGAGTGGCGGTCGGTGGCAGTATGATTCTGGTATTGACTGGTACGGAGTGGCGGTCGGTGGCAGTATGATTCTGGTATTGACTGGTACGGAGTGGCGGTCGGTGGCAGTATGATTCTGGTATTGACTGGTACGGAGTGGCGGTCGGTGGCAGTATGATTCTGGTATTGACTGCGGCGGAGTGGCGGTCGGTGGCAGTATGATTCTGGTATTGACTGGTACGGAGTGGCGGTCGGTGGCAGTATGATTCTGGTATTGACTGGTACGGAGTGGCGGTCGGTGGCAGTATGATTCTGGTATTGACTGGTACGGAGTGGCGGTCGGTGGCAGTATGATTCTGGTATTGACTGGTACGGAGTGGCGGTCGGTGGTAGTATGATTCTGGTATTGACTGGTACGGAGTGGCGGTCGGTGGCAGTATGATTCTGGTATTGACTGGTACGGAGTGGCGGTCGGTGGCAGTATGATTCTGGTATTGACTGGTACGGAGTGACGGTCGGTGGCAGTATGATTCTGGTATTGACTGGTACGGAGTGGCGGTCGGTGGCAGTATGATTCTGGTATTGACTGGTACGGAGTGGCGGTCGGTGGCAGTATGATTCTGGTATTGACTGGTACGGAGTGGCGGTCGGTGGTAGTATGATTCTGGTATTGACTGGTACGGAGTGGCGGTCGGTGGCAGTATGATTCTGGTATTGACTGGTACGGAGTGGCGGTCGGTGGCAGTATGATTCTGGTATTGACTGCGGCGGAGTGGCGGTCGGTGGCAGTATGATTCTGGTATTGACTGGTACGGAGTGGCGGTCGGTGGCAGTATGATTCTGGTATTGACTGGTACGGAGTGGCGGTCGGTGGCAGTATGATCCTGGTATTGACTGGTACGGAGTGGCGGTCGGTGGCAGTATGATTCTGGTATTGACTGGTACGGAGTGGCGGTCGGTGGCAGTATGATTCTGGTATTGACTGGTACGGAGTGGCGGTCGGTGGCAGTATGATTCTGGTATTGACTGGTACGGAGTGGCGGTCGGTGGCAGTATGATTCTGGTATTGACTGGAGTGGCGGTCGGTGGTAGTATGATTCTGGTATGATTCTGGTATGATTCTGGTATGATTCTGGTATGATTCTGGTATTGACTGCGGCGGCAGTGGTACGAAAACGGAACGGAAATGGTACTGAGTGGCACATGGTGGTACGGAGTGGCGGTACGCAGTGGTACAGACATGGTACGCAGTGGTACAAACATGGTACACAGTGGTACAGACATGGTACGCAGTGGCACACAGTGGTACATACATGGTACACAGTGGTACATACATGGTACGCAGTGGTACAGACATGGTACGCAGTGGTACAGACATGGTACACAGTGGTACATACATGGTACGCAGTGGTACAGACATGGCACACCGTGGTACAGACCAGTGGCTATAGTCAACAGCGGACCAGGGTGTCGCTTTGTTACTAGCCAGTGGCGGATCCAGGCTTTGGTACTAACCATTGGCGGATCCAGGCTTTGTTACTAACCAGTGGCGGATCCAGGCTTTGGTACTAACCAGTGGCGGATCCAGGCTTTGTTACTAACCAGTGGCGGATCCAGGCTTTGGTACTAACCAGTGGCGGATCCAGGCTTTGTTACTAACCAGTGGCGGATCCAGGCTTTGGTACTAACCAGTGGCGG
Organism: Chirona hameri; assembly: GCA_036785665.1. Taxonomy (NCBI): domain Eukaryota; kingdom Metazoa; phylum Arthropoda; class Thecostraca; order Balanomorpha; family Balanidae; genus Chirona; species Chirona hameri. The sequence continues at coordinate 17,321 of JAXIVJ010001378.1, forward strand.
ATCCAGGCTTTGTTACTGGCCAGTGGCGGATCCAGGCTTTGGGACTGGCCACTGGCGGATCCAGGCTTTGGTACTGGCCAGTGGCGGATCCAGGCTTTGGTACTGGCCAGTGGCGGATCCAGGCTTTGGTACTAGTCAGTGGCGGATCCAGGCTTTGGTACTGGCCACTGGCGGATCCAGGCTGTGGTACTGGCCAGTGGCGGATCCAGGCTTTGGTACTGGCCAGTGGCGGATCCAGGCTTTGGTACTAGTCAGTGGCGGATCCAGGCTTTGGTACTGGCCAGTGGCGGATCCAGGCTTTGGTACTGGCCAGCAGCGGATCCAGGCTTTGTTACTGGCCAGTGGCGGATCCAGGCTTTGGTACTAGCCAGTGGCGGATCCAGGCTTTGGTACTGACCAGTGGCGGATCCAGGGGAGGGCCATCGGGACAATGCCTTGCGAAAACGACTGTCATCAGCAGAACAAATTAAAACGATTCATGGTTGTGAAGAAATTCTAAGCGACTTTTGCTGAGGGAAGATGGTTTTTTGATCAATGATAAATACTGTAGGAAGCGTCAACCTCACGAGTTTTTGGAACTTTGATAGACTTATGGGATTTGGTCCCAAAACAACGATTTGGGTCGTTAGCCAATAAAGCTGGCAGTTGACCATACTTTGGTCAATGTTTGGCCGTTGCACCAAACTTTGGCCAATGTTTGGCCGTTGAACCAAACTTTGGCCAATGTTTGGCCGTTGGCCAAACATTTTAGGCCAGTAGCACAATTAAGTACAGGTTGGTGTGGAACTGATTCCGTTAACTATTGTATTGTATTTGACGTTGGACCCCATCCACGCCGAAGCGGGCTATTCCGGAGCCACATACAAGCATGGACAACACGAATGATACACTCATCCTAATATAAAATGAAGACAGTTTCACTACAGCACATACTCTCATACAGCACATACTTCAATACTCTCACATACACATTACATCACATACACTGCAATGCTCTCACACGCACATTACGTTATATACATCAGGCTACTCTGTTTGAGGCATGTTCTGTATCGCTCTTTTGAATGCGGGCATGGCTGAGTGACGTGTCGCTAAAGGCAGCTCATTGTAATTTTGCACAACATGATATAGAAATCGGCGCTTGCCAGCCTCTGTCCTAACGCGTGGAAGGGCCAGGTCAGAGTTCTGTCGCGTAGAGCGGGAGCGGAGATCAGAATTGACATGAAGCTGGGAAGCAAGAGCCTGTGGTTCCCCGGTGTTTCGAATTAATAGATTTAGGGAGTGCTGTCTGTATAGCTGCTGGGCAGTGGGCCAGCCAAGCTCAGCTCGCACGTCAGAGATGTGATCAAATTTACGTTTGCCAGATATGACACGAAGGGCAAAATTTAGAATTTTGTCAAGGCGTTGTATGTTCCTCTGCGAGCCATTGCCAAATACTGCTAAACAGTACCGAACGTGTGAAACGACCAAGGCATTTACAAGAAGTGGCAACAGCTCGCGGGGGATGCTGTGCCGCACGTGCGATAGCCCAATGAGGATACCACTACATTTTTTTTACCAGGGAAGACACGTGTGAGTCCCATGTGAAGTGCTTATCAAACAGAACACCTAAATTTTTGACGTATGGGCTCTCTTGTACTATGTCTTCGCGGAACTGAACAGCAACAGGGTAAAGGTCGCGACAATTTTGGCGGGATCCGAACGCTATTAATTCGGTCTTGCTTGTATTTACTTTGAGACCATGAGAGTGAAACCAGGTATCAAGTGCACTCAGGGTGTCCTCCAATTTACTGACCAGATCATTGAGTTGGTGTTTTTTGCCGGATAACAAAATTTGAGTATCATCAGCGTACTGGACCACATGAGAATCCCCCGCGAACAGGCACATATCGTTAGAGAATATTTGAAAAAGTAAAGGCCCAAGAGACGAGCCTTGAAAAACTCCGATAGAGTTGGGGAGAGGCCTGGAGAAATGAAGGTTCCCACGCCCATCAGCCGTACAGACAGACTGAGTGTGACCGCAGAGGTATGATGTAAACCAGGTGGGATCGATGTTATATGTACGTAGTTTAGAGAGGAGCATAGAATGGTCGATGACATCGAAGCACTTGGATAAATCGAGGAGACAGAGAAGGGTGAGTTCCTGGTGGTCAATAGCCGAGAGGATGTGATCAGAAACAGTCAGAAGGGCGGTCTCAGTGGAGAGCAGGGAGCGGAACCCGTGCTGGGATGAGGAGAACAGGTGGTTATCCGACATGTATGAGTAAAGCTGACGCTGCACAATACGCTCAATGAGCTTTGGGAAGGCAGATACAATGGAGATAGGGCGAAAATTGGAAGCTCCGGACTGGCTGCCGGCTTTGTGTATTGGATGAATAATGGAATGTTTCCAGGGCGCTGGGTATTCGCCGGAAGATAGGCTAGTATTGATGATATGGAGTAAAACGGAGCCGATAGCAGCAAAGCAAAGCTTTATTACCTGAATAGAGATGCCGTCAGCACCACAGGCCCCTGAATTTTTCATTGAGTTGAGGAAGGACCGGAGAGCGGACAGAGAGATAGGCTGTAGTTTGAAGGCACATGTGCCGACACGAGGTAGACGGACAGGGAGAGAGGGGGGCTCACCTCTGGCCCGGACCTCACTCGCAACCCGGGGACCAACGCCCACAAAGTACTGGTTTAGCTCGTCAGGGGTGGCCTCTGGCACGATGCGGTCGGCAGACTTCTTGCCCGCGATGATTTGACGTAACGACTGTTAATTGCGATTCTGACTCGTGGGTATTCCTGACTCGATCCCGACTCGATCCCGACTCGATCCCGACTCGATCCCGACTCGATCCCGACTCGATCCCGACTCGATCCTGACTCGATCCCGACTCGATCCCGACTCGACTCTGACTCCATCCTGACTCCATCCTGACTCGATCCTGATTCAATCCTGACTCGATTCCGACTCGATCCCAACTCGATCCCAACTCGATCCTGACTCGATCCTGGCTCGATCCGGACTCGATCCTGGCTCGATCCTGACTTGATCCTGACTCGATCTAGACTTGATCCTGACTCGATCTAGACTTGATCCTGACTCGATCCTGACTCGACTCTGACTTGATCCTGACTCGATCCTGACTCGATCTCGACTCGATCCTGACTCGGCCCCGACTCGATCCTGACTCGATCCTGACTCGATCCTGACTCGATCCTGACGCGATCCTGACTCGATCCTGACTCTTAGCGCCTTGCTACTAACTGGTACCGGGCTGGTACCGGGCTGGTACCGGGCTGGTATCTACTAATGAGGACTGGTATCAGCGGTACTAACCTGTATCTGCCGCTTGTCGTATCCACCGTCACCGTAGACAGATCTGCTGGGGGCGGGAGTCTGGCCAGGATTGGAGGCGGAATTGAAGACTCTGGGATCAGATTGCGTTGTGTCGCTTACCTTCATGGCGTTGTTGATACCGTCGTTTTAGCGCTACTCTTCAAGGCATGATGGTATGCTGGAATGATGGTTTACCATTACCGCCCATTTCGAGCGACGCCGAACGAATCAGATACCAAAATACCATGTTACGAACTCACCGCATATCCTTAAACCGACTAAATCGATCCTAGACCCCATCTCCGATGCTCGAGCTCTCTCATATGTGCATACATTTCCGGGTAACCCATTCCATACGTGGCTGGCCTCTGACAAGCTAATACGGAATGGGCGTTAGAGTTGCAGCATTTCCCGAAAATCACACACCTCACCACACCGGCAGACTTGAGATATACACCACCACCATTATATCGGCACGTGTTGTATATTGTAACAAGTATTTCGTATCGAAGGCCCTCGGTATATGCCTATTGTAGAAAGTGTAGAAGTACTTATTATCGAAGAGCCTCGCGCCTGCGTCCCTCGAAAGCTTTCGATAAACGGACACCTGCGCCTGCGTGCCTCGGAAGGATTTCGATAAACGGACACCTGCGCCTGCGTCCCTCGAAAGCTTTCGATAAACGGACACCTGCGCCTGCGTCCCTCGAAAGCTTTCGATAAACGGACACCTGCGCCTGCGTCCCTCGAAAGCTTTCGATAAACGGACACCTGCGCCTGCATCCCTTGAAAGCTTCCGATAAACGGACACCTGCGCCTGCATCCCTTGAAAGCTTCCGATAAACGGACACCTGCGCCTGCATCCCTTGAAAGCTTTCGATAAACGGACACCTGCGTCTGCGTTCCTCGAAAGCTTTCAATAAACGGACACCTTACATGTGTCGTTTTTCATAGCGTGAATTCAAAACGTTCCGTATTCATGTCTCAAGTTTCAGCCATTTTTCACCTCTGACGTCAGTCTTCCCTCTGGGCATACCGATTACGGAACCACTCTCGGATGATGAACAGGCCCGGGAGACTTGAATAACACGATCTACTGTGGCCGGGGAGACGGACTGGGTAAATAGTAAATCAGGTCACCGGCGCGGGCGCAGAGGCGACAGCGTGCCGCAGTGGGGCGGGGCGGGGCGGGGCGGGGCGGGGCGGGGCGGGGCGGGGCGGGGCGGGGCGGGGCGGGGCGGGACGGGACGGGACGGGACGGGACGGGACGGGACGGGACGGGGCGGGGCGGGGCGGGGCGGGGCGGTGTGATCGTGTAGAGTTGACGTTTGCCCGTTGATTTGATTGGGTGAACTTTTCAGGGGAACTGAGATTAGATGGGGGGGGGGAGTGATGTGTGACACATCGTGTTGACCGGGTCGCCATGTGACCTTATGTATAGAGTCTGCTGTCTTTTGATCTGACCTGATCTGGTCTGACTTGACCTGGCATGACATATCTTGGTCTGGACTGACCTGGCCTGGTGTGATATGGCATAACTTCAGATCTGACCCGACCTGACCCTATCTGATATGACCCGACCTGATATGACCTGACCTGACCCGACCTGACCCGACCTGACCCGACCTGACCCGACCTGACCCGACCTGACCCGACCTGACCCGACCTGACCCGACCTGACCCGACCTCACCCGACCTGACCCGACCTGATCCAACCTTACCCGTCCCGATCTGACCCACCCTGACCTGACCTGACCTGACATGTCCGACCTTGCCCGACCTGACACCTGATTTGCTGTACACCAGTCCGCCGGGGCGTTACTCACTTACGCTGATGATAATAATTGGGGTTTATCGCCACACTGACTCTCTCACATGTCACTGCCGCTGCTGCCCTGTCGGACATCACGTGACCGCCGTAAGTCACGTGACCGCCGGATATCACGTGGTCGCCGTAAGTCACGTGACCGCCGTAAGTCACGTGACCGCCGTAAGTCACGTGACCGCCGTAAGTCACGTGACCGCCGTAAGTCACGTGACCGCCGTAAGTCACGTGACTTCCGTAAGTCACGTAAATGTCGATTGATACTACCGCCGATAGCATCACGTGACTACCGCAGATCACGCGAGGTTGGACCTGGCGACCTCCTCACTCCCACACACTCCCACAGGTGCTCCGCATAGCGGGCCATAGCTTTTCCCTCCCCTCACATCCCCCGGTCTCGACCTCTTGATGCATCACTGGCACAGGTCCTGACCTCCCCCTCCCCTCTTCCTTCCATCCCCTTCCCTCCCCTCCCTCTCTTCTCCCCTCACTATCCCTCTCTCCTCTCTCTTCTCTCCTCTCTCCTCTCTCCTCTCTCCTCTCTCCTCTCTCCTCTCTCCTCTCTCCTCTCTCCTCTCTCCTCTCTCCTCTCTCCTCTCTCCTCTCTCCTCTCCTCTCTCCTCTCTCCTCTCTCCTCTCTCCTCTCCTCTCTCCTTCCCTCCCCTCCCTCTCTCTTGGCTCTTCGCTCTTCTCTCTTCTCTCTTCTCTCTTCCCTCTTCCCTCTTCGCTCTTCCCCCTTCCCTGTCTGCCTCCCCTCTCATTCCCCTCCCCTCCCCTCTCCATCTTAACACCGACGCCTCTCACTCAGATGATACCCCCGCCATCGCTGACGTCTTCATTCTCTCCCACTCTGCCTGGCCATTCACTCAGCTGTGTCGCTGGTGGTATGTGTGTAAGGGTGATGCTGCCTTTACGCGTCATGGAATATTGTGCTCTATCATATGCGTCTCCTTTGGCTGCTTTCTGGTGGTATGTGTGTAAGGGCGATGCTGCCTTTACGCGTCATGGAATATTGGCCTCTATCATATGCGTCTCCTTTGGCTGCTTTCTGGTGGATTGTGTATGAGCCAGCCCATTTCCTTCCTTTTTTGGCCAACATAGAGAGACAGAGATGAAAAATACTCTTGGATACAAGAGAACTGCTTGTATTTATGCACTCAGGCACTGGTCCAATCTCTGTAGCCGAAGTGTGCCACATTTTTGACCACTTGTTGAGCTGTATTGGTGTTTTTTTTTCTTCGAAATCCTCTGGATATTTTACAGCCTCTGTTGATCTCGGTGGTCTAGAAAACTAAGCGCACATATCAATGTCTCCTATTAATGTCACACTTTACCTTCCCCTGTTGATAAATGTTCCCATCATTTGCGTCTGCAAAGCTTATAGCAAGGTATGTGCTGCAGCATCGCGTTTTAATGTTTTAGTGATAATGCAATCACGTTACTTTTTAAGTAAGGACAAAACGCTCCAAATCGTCATTGATATGTGTTGATCACTTAACGTGGCTAACTAATGAAGTACCCTCCTAAACGTCTGCTTTTCCCACCTTCACACCTTCACATCACACGTGACCAGTACATTTCGCGCATTGCAATGTAATCTACCTGCGCTATCTGCCTAAATCCGCCTCCTGTAGTGTTGCCTCCTTTCGGAGCGTTGCCGCGTGTATCGAGCGTTGCCGCTGCCTAAATCCGCCTCCTGTAGTGTTGCCTCCTTTCGGAGCGTTGCCGCGTGTATCGAGCGTTGCCGCCACCTAAATCCGCCTCCTGTAGTGTTGCCTCCTTTCGGAGCGTTGCCGCGTGTATTGAGCGTTGCCGCCACCTAAATCCGCCTCCTGTAGTGTTGCCTCCTTTCGGAGCGTTGCCGCGTGTATCGAGCGTTGCCGCCACCTAAATCCGCCTCCTGTAGTGTTGCCTCCTTTCGGAGCGTTGCCGCGTGTATCGAGCGTTGCCGCTGCCTAAATCCGCCTCCTGTAGTGTTGCCTCCTTTTGGAGCGGTGCCACGTGTATCGCCGCCACTAAACCCCGGGCAAACTGGGCCACTTGGCGTTTCTCATTCGACGTATCCGACTCCGTTGTCTGTGGAACACGCCCGCTCTTTCTCCCCTCCCTCTCACCTCCCCCGCTCTCATCCTCACCTCCCCCGCTCTCATCCTCACCTCTCTCCCTCTGTCACCCTCCCCTCCCCAGAAGCGTCGCCACCTACCAAAAGTTACACAGGAGACGGGGACAACAGCTCCTATAGGCGATTCTTTGCTTGAAACGCTCACGGGCTCAATGTTAAAACCCGAAACAAAGTTTAGAGGGACTCATCCCTGTCATGGCATGCCCCGCAGACGCCACATAACCTTAGCAGAGTTGCGGCGCCCCTAAGCCCCAATCATCATTCCCCTCAGTCCTCCCAATCATTCCCCTCATTCCTCCCGATCATTCCCCTCATTCCTCCCGATCATTCCCCTCATTCCTCCCGATCATTCCCCTCATTCCTCCCGATCATTCCCCTCATTCCTCCCGATCATTCCCCGCATTCCTCCCGATCATTCCTTCATTCCTATCATTACTTCATTCACCATTCTACTCGATTTCAACGTCCATGCCCTCCCCTCTCCCCCTCTCTCCCTCCCCACTCCGATCCCCTCCCCTCTGGCTGCGGACACCTGTTGCTTCTCTCAGCGCTCCCTCCCGTTTGCCGCCGTTAAGCCGTTAAGCCGTTACGCTGGATTACAGACACGCTATCGACGCTACTGCTGACGGCGATATCGATTTCCGAATTACCCACGGCCCGACTTAACTGCTGGTATGTCGTCGCCACGGGCGGATCCAGGGACGGGGATGCGTAGGGATGCGTAGTTTCCAAGGGCGGATCCAGGAGGTCGAGGTCATTAGGATCCCCAAACGACTGAAATCGGCTGAAAATGGACACGAGTTTCCTGTTCCTAAAGAAATCGGATCTATTTTTAGTAACGGAAGTTGGTGTTAGTTAGTTGCTTATACAGAAACAAGCGAACTCTGATAACGTTTTTGAATTTAATACAACTTCTGAGATTCGACTCCAAATCTTCCCAAACCTCTGATGATGATGACGATGACGACGATGATGATGCTAATGATAATGACGACGACGACGACGACGACGACGACGACGACGACGACGACGACGACGACGACGACGACGACGACGACGACGACGACGACGACGACGACGACGCCGACGCCGACGACGATGACGATGTTGAGTATGACGATGATGATGATCATGATGATGCTGCTGCTGCTGCTGCTGCTGCTGCTGCTGCTGCTGCTGCTGCTGCTGCTGCTGCTGTGCTGCTGATGCTGCTGTGCTGCTGATGCTGATGCTGATGCTGATGCTGATGCTGATGCTGATGCTGATGCTGATGCTGATGCTGATGATGACGATGACGATGACGATGACGATGACGACGACGACGACGACGACGACGACGACGACGACGACGACGACGACGACGCTGACGCTGACGCTGATGCTGATGCTGATGCTGATGCTGATGCTGATGCTGATGCTGATGCTGACGCTGATGCTGATGCTGATGCTGATGCTGATGCTGATGCTGACGCTGATGCTGATGCTGACGCTGATGCTGATGCTGATGCTGATGCTGATGCTGATGCTGATGCTGATTTCCGACACGGCGTCATCAGGCGGTCATTTGGCTATCTCTCTCTCTCTGTCTCTCAGCTGGTCGCCCCTCTGCGCTGCACGTCGCTCCTCCGCGCCTGCCCACACGAGGCCCGGTCTGACTCACCCGGGACCAGCTCCGGCTGTGTGCTGCCAAATGGCTGCCAAATTGTCACCGTCGGCGGCGGCGGCGCGGGCGGCCCGGGTCGCGGCGGGTGACCCGGGCACCGGCCGGGCGCCTTTGATGTGACCGCCGAGCGGACGACGGGGGGGGGGGAGTGAGGGGGCAGCTGGCTGACGACTGGATGCGGGGATTGTAGAGCTGACAGACGTGACGGCTGGGTTGAGATGGCTGACGACTGGATGCGGAGATTGTAGAGCTGACAGACGTGACGGCTGGGTTGAGATGGCTGAGGACTGGATGCGGAGATTGCAGAGCTGACAGACGTGACGGCTGGGCTGAGATGGCTGACGACTGGATGCGGAGATTGTAGAGCTGACAGACGTGACGGCTGGGTTGAGATGGCTGAGGACTGGATGCGGAGATTGTAGAGCTGACAGACGTGACGGCTGGGTTGAGATGGCTGAGGACTGGATGCGGAGATTGTAGAGCTGACAGACGCGACGGCTGGGTTGACAAACGTGACGGCTGGGTTGAGATGGCTGAGGAACCGACCAATCCAGAATTGTCAAACATTTTGTTTTGGAGGTTAAATCCCCAAAAGTTCGACACAATTTCAAAAGCTCGTAGGGTTTCGCCTGTTTTTGCAATCCAAACGTGTTTAAGAAGTGTCTATTCTTAGTAAGAGTTGCTTAGTTTGTGGTGTTTAAAATCCGGAAATGTGCCAATTTGCGGCGGACGATTTGAGTCACTTTGGTGCCAGGCCAGGCCCCTGAATCCGCCCCTGAATCCGCCCCTGAATCCGCCCCTGGGTTAATGGGGATGAAGTTGTTGGCTGAGACGGCTGTGCTCAGATGTAAACAGGAGCAGGACAGCAGTGGCAAACAGCACACAATGCTGGCTGGATATGTTTGAAGACAGGGCTCGGTTTGGATAATGGGTTGGGACTTTCTCAGAAATTTGAAGAAACAATGAATTGCAGATGTTGGAACATGTCCATCCCGTCTGGTTCCAGGGAAGTCGTTGCGTGCGTACGCAGGGGCGGAACCAGGGGGGGGGACAAGGGGCCATGCCCCCCAAAGGTCCTGGAACCGTGATTTGGCATCCCCAAAAAACGGCCGGACGTACAGTGGCGGACGGCTGACAGCTCGCTCTACCCTCCTCCCCCCGGTCAACAACTGTTTGCTGACGGCTGACGCCTACCCCCGCTCAGCAACTTTTCGTGGAAATACGCCACTCGACCCCCCCCCCAACAAAAAAAAACCGGCTAGATCCGCTCCTGATGCTACAGGCGTCATAACACGAAGAGGGAATTGCGATATCTGTCGCGATTATAGCTTGTCTAAGTCTAAGTTCATGATTAACTTCACTTATCATGACTCCCTCATAGCGCTGTACAGGGATCAGGCTCATCTTTTGTCCGTGCTCATACCACAGACATTCCTGACTTCATCAAACCGTACTGAAGAGAATCAGCCTCCCCTATGGTGAAGGTGAAGAGAATCAGCCTCCCATATTGTGAAGGTGAGTTAAATCATCCTCTCCTATTGTGAAGGTGAAGAGAATCAGCCTCCCCTATTGTGAAGGTGAAGAGAATCAGCCTCCCCTATGGTGAAGGTGAATTAAATCGGCCTCTCCTATTATGAAGGTGAAGAGAATCAGCCTCCTCTATGGTGAAGGTGAATTAAATCGTCCTCTCCTATTGTGAAGGTGAAGAGAATCAGCCTCCTCTATGGTGAAGGTGAATTAAATCGTCCTCTCCTATTGTGAAGGTGAAGAGAATCAGCCTCCTATGGTGAAGGTGAATTAAATCGTCCTCTCCTATTGTGAAGGTGAAGAGAATCAGCCACCCCTATTGTGAAGGTGAAGAGAATCAGCCTCCCCTTTTGTGAAGGTGAATTAAATCGGCCTCTCCTATTGTGAAGGTGAAGAGAATCAGCCTCCCCTTTTGTGAAGGTGAATTAAATCGGCCTCTCCTATTGTGAAGGTGAAGGGAATCAGCCACCCCTTTTGTGAAGGTGAAGTAAATCGGCCTCTCCTATTGTGAATGCGAAGAGAATGAGTTTCGTTTTGGCCGCCTGCGCCGCTTTGTGGCGGCCTCTGTGGAGCTTGCTGTTCATATAGACTGAGGTGATGTCAGTTGGGAGATCCGAGACACATTCCAGCTGTTACTGCGCCTGCTGCCTCGGCCGCCACCAGGATGTCCCTGTTTACTTTGTCGCCTAAAGCGTGTTTACCGCGCGATAAACACATTTAATACACATGCAGACACACATGCAGACACATGCAGACACACATGCAGACACACATGCAGACACACATGCAGACACATGCAGACACACATGCAGACACACATGCAGACACACATGCAGACACACATGCAGACACATGCAGACACACATGCAGACACACATACAGACACACATGCAGACACATGCAGACACACATGCAGACACACATACAGACACATGCAGACACACATGCAGACACACATGCAGACACACATGCAGACACATGCAGACACACATGCAGACACACATGCAGACACACATACAGACACATGCAGACACACATACAGACACATGCATACACACATACAGACACATACAGACACATGCAGACACACATACAACACATGCATACACACATGCAGACACATACAGACACACATGCAGACACATACAGACACACATACAGACACACATACAGACACACATACATACACACATACAGACACACATACAGACACACATACAGACACACATACAGACACATACAGACACATGCAGACACACATGCAGACACACATGTAGACACACATGCAGACACATGCAGACACACATGCAGACACACATGCAGGCACACGTGCAGGCACACATGCAGACACACATGCAGTCACACATACAGACTCATGCAGACACACATGCAGACACACATGCAGACACACATGCAGACACATACAGACACACATGCAGACACATGCAGACACACATACCGACACACATACAGACACACACGCAGACACACATGCAGACACACATACAGACACACATGCAGACACACATGCATACACATATACGGACACACATACAGACACACATACAGACACACATACAGACACACATACAGACACACATACAGACACATGCATACACACATGCAGACACACATGCAGACACACATGCAGACACACATGCAGACATACAGACAGACACACATGCAGACACACGTGCAGACACACATGCAGATACACATGCAGACACACATGCAGACACACGTGCAGACACACATGCAGTCACACATACAGACTCATGCAGACACACATGCAGACACACATACAGACACACATGCAGACACATACAGACACACATGCAGACACACATGCAGACACACATGCAGACTCATGCAGACACACATGCAGACACACATGCAGACACACATGCAGACACATGCAGACACACATGCGGACACATACAGACACATGCAGGCACACATGCATACACATACAGACACATATACAGACACACATGCAGACACACATACAGACACACATGCAGACACACATGCGACACACATACATACACATACAGACACACATACAGACACACATGCAGACGCACATGCAGATACACATGCACACACATGCAGACACATGCAGACACACATGCAGACACACATGCGACACACATGCAGACACAGATGCAGACACACATACAGACACACATGCAGACACACATGCAGACACACATGCAGACACATATGCAGACACACAGACAGACACACATGGTGTTACAGGCCCGGAGACAGACAAGTACGCAGACACGTAGACACGCAGACACACAGACACACAAAGACATATGCAGACACGCTCACATAACTCCAGACACTTTTTGGGCGTAATACTTAGACACAGTTTTGGGCGTAATACTTTCACAAAAATAGATATCGGCCTCATACGACACGAACAAAACTCATCTATGTGCTGCAAATATTCCGGCGAAGGTATAGGTGTGTTGAAGCAGTTTTAGTCTGTATATTCATGTTCGTTATTACGGGCGATCGCGAAGCGCTCGCTCGTCCTTCGGTGGTGTATGGGACAAATCTGAATATGAGCGGCCCGGCCCGTGGCGACGCTTTTGAGAAGCTAATATCTGCAACCGCACGTCCAATTGACAAGAGGGCTTCTTCACTGACTTGCCCCATCTAACCTACCCTGTTTGAGACCAGTGCTGACACATGTGGGTGACTACCACTGCGCGTGGCGCGTGCCGCGTGAGGGGTGTTGGAAAGTGTTTTCTCGCAAAAACTCCGCAACGGCTGGGCACATTGTGTGCAAATTTGGTGTGTGGCTAGGGACCACTCAGCCGCCACTTTCCCACAAGTCAGGGGTGGGGTGCCTCTGCACGTGCGCACGTGCGCACCGTTTTTGTCCAGCCTACCGTCCAGCCTACACCACAACCTTTGTATCTCAGAAACTACTTGCCCGATAGCGTTGAAATTCACCATACATTTCCTTCGCGATCGCTCGTTCATCGCCAACTATGGCGCGATACTGTATTATTTGTTAATGCTGTTTTTTTGTTTATTTGTCAACTAAAAGTTTGATTATAACACAACTTACACATTGTAAGCGAGATGCCTCCTGTAGCCTGACATATATTGTTTCATTTGGTAATTTCGCTCTCCTCGGGTTGCCCATCATGTACTCATCGTGTACTTCCGGTAGTATTTCTACCCATCTCGTCCATTATGGCGCCGATCCCGTGTTGGACGGCTCGGCGCCATGTTGGATGGCCCGGCCCATTATGGCGCCGAGCCCGTGTTGGACGGCTCGGCGCCATGTTGGATGGCCCGGCCCATTATGGCGCCGAGCCCGTGTTGGATGGCTCGGCGCCATGTTGGACGGCCCGGCCCATTATGGCGCCGAGCCCGTGTTGGACGGCGGCACTTTCGCCTCTGCGGCCTCGGCGGCCTCGGCTGATCAGACATCGGCGGCCTCCGCGCGGCGGCCGTTCATTACTTTAGATGGGCCAGAGATCATGTCGCCGGGCCAGAGATCGTGTCGCCGGGCCAGAGATCGTGTCGCCGGGCCAGAGATCGTGTCGCCGGGCCAGAGATCATGTCGCCGGGCCAGAGATCATGTCGCCGGGCCAGAGATCATGTCGCCGGGCCAGAGATCATGTCGCCGGACCAGAGATCATGTCGCCGGGTATCGGCATGTGGTGCGGGACGAGTCAATCCAGCAATCCGTACGAGTCAATCCAGGAATCCGTACGAGTCAATCCAGCAATCCGTACGAGTCAGTCCAGCAATCCGTACGAGTCAATCCAAGAATCCGTGCGAGTCAATCCAAGAATCTGTACGAGTCAAACGAGTCAATCCAGGAATCCGTACGAGTCAATCCAGGAACCGTACGAGTCAATCCAGTAATCCGTACGAATCAATCCAGGAATCCGTACGAGTCAATCCAGGAATCCGTGCGAGTCAATCCAAGAATCCGTACGAGTCAAACGAGTCAATCCAGGAATCCGTACGAGTCAATCCAGGAAGCGTACGAGTCAATCCAGTAATCCGTATGAGTTCAATCCAGGAATCCGGTCTGAGGAAATTCGTGGTTCGGGGGGGGGGGATTAGTTCGTGGCTCGGTGTGGATTAGTCCGGGTTCTTGCTAAATCAATCGAGGATCCAAACTTAATCAATCCCAGATGCAGGCTAGATTAATTCAGGATCCAGTTGGATCAATACGGGGTCCAGGTATAGTCAATCCGAGATTCAAGTATAATGTATCTTGGATCCGTACTAAATCAAAGCGGAATCCCGGTTGAATGAGTACTCGGTGCAGCCTGGCTCAATGCGGGATCCTGATTGTCTCACTTTGGGGTCCAGACTGAATCAATCTGAAATCTGGAATGGATCAATCCGTGTTCCAGGCCGAAGCAGTCCCGGCTCCAGGCTGAATCGGCATGGTGTGTAGCGTCTCAATCCAGATCCATGTACTTTTGCTAGTCAGCTTAACACAATCCTGTGCTTTACATCATGACAAGAAAATAAGAAAAAATACAGCAACAAGCGGAGCAGATTCGATGAAAATGGCCCAAGTTCTACTCAAAGGAAATACAGTTTACATCATCTACATAAAGTTTACGTGCAGCTCAATACAAGATAACTTTATCCCATTAACCGAGTTTGTCCTATTCCTGACCAGTGTTTTTAATCTGGCTTTTAGAGTGCTTTTAGAGATCGTAAAAGTTCGCTGTGGTCGGTGACAATCCAGATGCTCGCTATAGTTGAGTGGTATAGGCAGGGGCTGCGCCCACCTGCCTATCATGAGAGAGCCATACATAACGATAGGATACTGCAAAACAGTATGTGCCGCCTGATTTTAGTGAACTCAATCCTGACACTTGCTATCCTGGGAGATTGTTAGTATCGCATGTGTGAATGTCAAGTGGTGGTCGATGTTGACATGTTTCGCGCTTGCTATCACAACCATGTAGGTAGCTCGAAATGGACACCATATAGGTAGCTCGAAATGGACACCATATAGGTAGCTCGAAATGGACACCATATAGGCAGCTCGAAATGGACACCATATAGGCAGCTATAAATTGACACCATATAGGCAGCTCGAAATGGACACCATATAGGCAGCTCGAAATGGATACCATATATGCAGCTCGAAATGGACACCATATAAGCAGCTCGAATTGGACACCATATAGGCAGCTATAAATTGACACCATATAGGCAGCGCGAAATGGACACCATATAGGCAGCTCGAAATGGACACCATACATGTAGCTCGAAATGGACACCATATAGGTAGCTCGAAATGGACACCATATAGGTAGCTCGAAATGGATACCATACATGCAGCTAGAAATGGACACCATATAGGCAGCTCGAAATGGACACCATATAGGCAGCTCGAAATTGACACCATATATATAGCTCGAAATGGACACCATATAGGCAGCTCGAAATGGACACCATATAGGCAGCTCGAAATGGACACCATATAGGCAGCTCGAAATGGACACCATATAGGCAGCTCGAAATGGACACCATATAGGCAGCTCGAAATGGACACCATATAGGCAGCTCGAAATGGACACCATATAGGCAGCTATAAATTGACACCATATAGACAGCTCGAAATGGATACCATATAGGCAGCTCGAAATGGACACCATATAGGCAGCTATAAATTGACACCATATAGGTAGCTCGAAATGGACACCATATAGGTAGCTCGAAATGGACACCATATAGGTAGCTCGAAATGGACACCATATAGGCAGCTCGAAATGGACGCCATATATGTAGCTCGAAATGGACGCCATATAGGCGGCTCGAAATGGACGCCATATATGCAGCTCGAAATGGACGCCATATGGCCGCAGTGGTTGCGGTGCCCTTTAATACTATTACGCCTCCGCCACTACCAAACGAAACTGAAGGAAAGGAGACAGCCTAGATGGGTTTGGGCTTTGTGATGATAGTGATCATTTTGGGCTTATGGCGCCTCAACTGGTCGGGTCATTCGGCGCGGTTTGGGCTTTGGGATGATAGTGATCATTTGGGGCTTAGGACGCCTAAACTGGTCGGGTTATTCGGCGCGGTTTGGGCTTTGTATGTTGTTCGCTTTACCCGCAAGGATTCTTATCTCGTCATTCGCATCAAGATGGGTCGCGACGCGGAAATTTAACTCACTACCACCACACATCATTTTATTGCGCATCTACAGGATGTAAAATCCAGCAGGGGGGGGGGGGGGGGGGGGCTTCGGTCGCCACCCTTGTGTTTAGTGCAAGAGGTCATGAGGTCCGAAATTCTTAAATCGACCGAAATTTTAGATATCCTGATTTTATAGGAACACTTAGCAACTTTTACTGTGGAACGGATGCTTTAGCCCTCGCCCTACGGGAGTTTTTTTTACCTTCGCCCTACGGGGAGGGGGGCTGACAGGCCCCCCTGTTAACTTCCAAACCAAGCAACTCAGAGCAATGCGGTAAGACCCAGCATGTTGCCTGTCATGAGAGGAATGACAGGCAACATGCTGCATGCATTATGCATTATGTGATTTTTAGGTTTCAGGTCAACGGGTGACCTTCCGGTTCAAGTGAATGACCTCGGATCGACCACGTTCATAACAGCGATTTTGCTCTGTCAGAAAACCTCAAAGTTAGAAATTGATAAATGTAAATAAAAAGGCATTAGACCAGTTTTGTCTCCGAAATACAGAAAAGGTAATTATTTGTTCGTATCTGTCAAAAAAGTCCCAAAAAGTTATTAAAAAATTACGTCATGAGTTGCTTACACTTGGGAGCCATCAGTCCAGTGTTGGATTTGTTTATTCATGACCTGGTCCCGGAGAGTAAAAGTTCATAGGTGGAGAGTAAAATTGTATTGTCGGGCAAGTTAAGATTTTCATTTTTGTTTTAATTATTTTACTTGGAAAGTAAAAAATCCTGATTTGTACTAGATATTAAATCCTTGTGAGTAAAATTGAATTATATTTTAACTACTATGTCGGTAAGATCAGGTGAAAGGAGAGCAAATTTCCTGAACAAATATGAAGAAAGCAAAATTATTTGGACCCAAAAAGTCCAGAAAATTGCCTAAATTCCAAGGCTTATAGGTAAATATTTGACAAATCGTAGAAAACAGAGTTTTGAAGCAAATTGCAAACGCACTTCATCAAAGATACAAACTGGCATTATCTTTAAAATGGCATTCTCGGAATTCCCAAATTTTGGGTTTTTGACCCCTAAAATAAAATAAAAACTGTTTTTTAAATCACCACAAAATCACAATTCTCAAATATGTTAGAAAAACCGGAATATATGTGAGAAGACTGAGTATGGAGAATACCTAAACCAAATTTCAAAGCAATATCTCTATTTTTCACTGAGTGATGGCTCAGTGAAACATAGAGATATTGCTTTGAAATTGGTTTAGGTATTCTCCATACTCAGTTTTCTCACATATATTCCGGTTTTTCTAACATATTTTAGAATTGTGATTTTGTGGTGATTTTAAAAAAAAAGTTTTTATTTTATTTTAGGGGTTAAAAACCCCAAATTTTAGAAATTTGAGAATGCCAATTTAAAGATAATGCCAGTTTGTATCTTTGGTGAAGTGCGTTTGCAATTTGCTTCAAAACTCTGTTTTCTACGATTTGTCATATTTATCGTTTTTCCACCAACATGACGTCATCAAACATGTTTATCTCCAAAACTTCTTATCCAATTTCAATTAATTTTTTACAGCATACGTATAATTGTTGTAACCTCAGCTACTGACAATTTCAGCAAGATGCGCCGGATGTGTAAAAAGTTATTCAAGAAAACCCTCAGGGGAGAGCCTGTCAGCCCCCCCCCCCCCGTAGGGCGAGGGTTAAATCACTTCGTTACGCACAAGACAGCAATACCTGATACGTATTTTTGTCTCAAAGTTTCGGAGATTTACCGCCCCAAACTACTTTGTTCTGGCCTTTCCACGCCTGGATCCTGGATCCACCACGCCAGCCGGTGCTAACAAAGACTTCGTCAACAACAGATGTGGTGTCCATTTCGAGCTGCCTATATGGTGTCCATTTCGAGCTGCCTTTATGGTGTCCCTTCCCAGATACCTTACCTTCAGATACTGGGAAGGTAAACATGTTTACCTTCCCAGTGGTCGCTGCATCACCACACTGCATCACGACGCCTTACAAGCCAGTGTGCTGCATCTAGTTAGGATTGGATTTGGTTCAGAGCCGAACAGGCCACAGGGTGCAAATGTCTGGGACAGTATTTATAATAACGCCGGTCTTGCCGGCTCTCGCCGGTTGGATTTGTGACGTCTGAGCTGAGACAGTGACCTTTCTGCAGTATGGTATGTGTGACGTCACAGTGGTTATACCGTATCAGATTTGTTATGTAAAACCATGTTTGGCCTGCTATATGACGTCATACCGTGTCCTCTCTGGCCTCTGACGTCACTACTCGTCTTGTTTGCAACGCCTCGTACTGCTTGGTATTGTTGGTGACGTCAAACAACATCCCTTTTGACTCGTGACGTGATATATTGTCTTATTAATGACGTCACAGAGGCGACATTTTGTCCGATTTGGAGACGTCGACAGCCGCTGTCAATAATTCGGAAGATCAAGAACATGACGATACAAGACGATTTACAGTGATCTGGTCAGAAACTAATGCCGTTTTGCAGGGTGGATCCTATGGTACATCAGGGACATGCCCCTCCACAACGGAAATCTGAGGAAAATTGACATTCCTACTGATTTGAAAAAACCTATTTAACTCTTATGAAGCAAAGTTTATTTTACATCAGCTAAGCAAAGTTTATTTTACAGCTATAAATGCATGAGAAAGCAACGTCTGAATATATTTTTATCAGATTTCCTATGACCCCCCCCCCCCCCCCACCAGCACAACCACCACCACCATGGTGGTTATTCTGTGTGGACAAACTGGACAATGGACACTGCGAGACGGATTGGTGGTTATTCTGTGTGGACAAACTGGACAATGGACACTGCGAGACGGATTGGTGGTTATTCTGTGTGGACAAACTGGACAATGGACACTGCGAGACGGATTGGTGGTTATTCTGTGTGGACAAACTGGACAATGGACACTGCGAGACGGATTGGTGGTTATTCTGTGTGGACAAACTGGACAATGGACACTGCGAGACGGATTGGTGGTTATTCTGTGTGGACAAACTGGACACTGTTAGCGAGACGGATTGGTGGTTATTCTGTGTGGACAAACTGGACACTGTTAGCGAGACGGGTTGGTAGTTATACTGTGTGGACAAACTGGACACTGTTAGCGAGACGGATTGGTGGTTATTCGATGTGGACAAACTGGACACTGTTAGCGAGACGGATTGGTGGTTATACTGTGAGGACAAACTGGACACTGTTAGCGAGACGGATTGGTGGTTATTCTGTGTGGACAAACTGGGCACTGTTAGCGAGTCGGATTGGTGGTTATTCTGTGTGGACAAACTGGACACTGTTAGCGAGACGGATTGGTGGTTATACTGTGAGGACAAACTGGGCACTGTTAGCGAGACGGATTGGTGGTTATACTGTGTGGACAAACTGGACACTGTTAGCGAGACGGATTAGTGGTTATACTGTGAGGACAAACTGGGCACTGTTAGCGAGACGGATTGGTGGTTATACTGCGAGGACAAACTGGGCACTGTTAGCGAGACGGATTGGTGGTTATTCTGTGAGGACAAA
>JAXIVJ010001378.1:42500-57500 GCA_036785665.1 Chirona hameri
TGTCTGTCTGTCTGTCTGTCTGTCTGTATGTCTGTCTGTCTGTCTGTCTGTCTGTCTGTCTGTCTGTCTGTCTGTCTGTCTGTCTGTCTGTCTGTCTGTCTGTCTGTCTGTCTGTCTGTCTGTCTGTCTGTCTGTCTGTCTGTCTGTCTGTCTGTATGTCTGTCTGTCTGTCTGTCTGTCTGTCTGTCTGTCTGTCTGTCTGTCTGTCTGTCTGTCTGTCTGTCTGTGTCTGTCTGTCTATCCGGAACGAATTTAACAAAGTAAAGCGGCAGTTTTACATTGCAGTTCCACATTGCTATAAGCACGTGATGCACGTGATTTTAAGGTTTTCGAACGAGTTTACTGATACTACCGATATAATTCGTACATTTCCGACGCATTTGATACGATAGTTTTAGACAGTTTTAGGTTATGCAGTTTTGGGGCGAAGGTTTGTGCTGTAACTAACATAGAAGGTGTTAAGAAATATTGTATCGTACAAAAAAAAAAAACAGTTTACGGATACGAGTTTTGCATTGCTTCACTCCAGTCGAAAGCCAATCAGATCCGACCACGGATACTACAGTGTCACAACCAATGAGAAGCAACCACGGAATCACTGCGAAACGAAGATCATCGACATACGGTACGGCATATATCAATGAACATATGCGCTAAGCCGGGGTGGAGTTTTCACGGGTTTAACGGGTGTATAACGGGTGCCATAGGTGTTCCACGGGTATAACGGGTGAGTGCCGGCTATAACGGGGTTATCGCGTGTTCCACAGGGGCACAACGGGTACTACGGACGTATGCCGGGCACCGTAGGTTTTGGACGGGTACCTCGTGTGTATGACGGGTACACACACGTATTATAGGTACGACATGTGTCGCGGGTAGTACTGGTTATCAATCCCTAATTGCCTATCACTGGCTTGCACCACCACTTCACCTGTAATCGCCCAGCGGAGCGGACGGGTTAGCACCAGTGATAACTATACGCGTCATTTTAGCCTGGTTTTAGCCTGGCAGCGCCGTCACTTTGTTTCTTGTCGTTTTAGCCTGGTAATAGCACTTGGTTTCTATTATACACCGTGTCGGACTTCGCACGGCTCTGTTTAACTTCACCACCATCACGGCGTTCCTCCTTCATTGCTAATAATAGCCTGGTACTGGGAATCAATGGTACTGGGAATAGCTAAACAAAATAAAAGAAGCCCATGACCGGTTTCGAGCGGGCGAAACAACTGAGCTTGGCCATCACCCTGCCCCGTCTGTCCATAATCACGTGTCGGTCCGCTAGACGGCGTCACGAAAGCTCCAGCTAAGAATAGCACGGCGTGCACGTGCACTGCACCTTGCACGTGCTGCAGCAGAGTAAACATGTGAAGATAAGCAGAGAGGGGGGGGGGGGTGCTGGGTGTCTGCCGTCTGGTGTTAACGTCGATGAAGCTGCTGTCACGGAGGACGGGGTGGGATGGTAAGGGCTGGTGGAGGGCGGGGTGGGGTGGTAACGGGTGGTGGAGGGTGGGGTGGTAAGAGCTGGTGGAGGGTTGGTGGAATGGTAAGGGCTGGTGGAGGGTGGGGTGGGGTGGGGTGGTAACGGGTGGTGGAGGGGTGGGGTGGTAAGAGCTGGTGTAGGGTTGGTGGGGTGGTAACGGGTGGTGGAGGGGTGGGGTGGTAAGAGCTGGTGGAGGGTTGGTGGGGTGGTAACGGGTGGTGGAGGGATAGGGTGGTAAGAGCTGGTGGAGGGTTGGTGGGATGGTAAGCTGGTGGAGGGTTGGTGGGGTGGTAAGAGCTGGTGGAGGGTTGGTGGGGTGGTAAGGGCTGGTGGAGGGCGGGGTGGGGTGGTAACGGGTGGTGGAGGGGTGGGGTGGTAAGAGCTGGTGGAGGGTTGGTGGGGTGGTGGGGTGGTAAGAGCTGGTGGAGGGTTGGCGGGGTGGTAAGAGCTGGTGGAGGGCGGGGTGGGGTGGTAAGAGCTGGTGGAGGGTTGGTGGGATGGTAGGAGCTGGTGGAGGGTTGGTGGGGTGATAAGAGCTGGTGGAGGGTTGGTGGGGTGATAAGAGCTGGTGGAGGGTTGGTGGGGTGGTAAGGGTTGGTGGAGGGTTGGTGGGGTGGTAAGAGCTGGTGGAGGGTTGGTGGGGTGGTAAGAGCTGGTGGAGGGTTGGTGGGGTGGTAACGGGTGGTGGAGGGTTGGTTGGGTGGTAAGAGCTGGTGGAGGGTTGGTGGGGTGGTAAGAGCTGGTGGAGGGTTGGTGGGGTGGTAAGAGCTGGTGGAGGGTTGGTGGAGTGATAAGAGCTGGTGGAGGGTTGGTGGGGTGGTAAGGGTTGGTGGAGGGTTGGTGGGGTGGTAAGAGCTGGTGGAGGGTTGGTGGGGTGGTAAGAGCTGGTGGAGGGTTGGTGGGGTGGTAACGGGTGGTGGAGGGTTGGTTGGGTGGTAAGAGCTGGTGGAGGGTTGGTGGGGTGGTAAGAGCTGGTGGAGGGTTGGTGGGGTGGTAAGAGCTGGTGGAGGGTTGGTGGAGTGATAAGAGCTGGTGGAGGGTTGGTGGGGTGGTAAGGGTTGGTGGAGGGTTGGTGGGGTGGTAAGAGCCGGTGGAGGGTTGGTGGGGTGGTAAGAGCTGGTGGAGGGTTGGTGGGGTGGTAAGGGCTGGTGGAGGGTTGGTGGGGTGGTAAGGGCTGGTGGAGGGTTGGTGGGGTGGTAACGGGTGGTGGAGGGTTGGCGGGGTGGTAAGGGTTGGTGGAGGGTTGGTGGGGTGGTAAGGGCTGGTGGAGGGTTGGTGGGGTGGTAACGGCTGGTGGAGAGTTGGTGGGGTGGTAAGGGTTGGTGGAGGGTTGGTGGGATGGTAAGAGCTGGTGGAGAGTTGGTGGGGTGGTAAGGGCTGGTGGAGGGTTGGTGGGGTGGTAAGGGCTGGTGGAGGGTTGGTGGGGTGGTAACGGGTGGTGGAGGGTTGGTGGGATGGTAAGAGCTGGTGGAGGGTTGGTAGGATGGTAAGAGTTGGTGGAGGGTTGGTGGGGTGGTAACGGGTGGTGGAGGGTTGGTGGGGTGGTAAGGGCTGGTGGGATGGTAAGGGGTGGTGGAGGGTTGGTGAGGTGGTAAGGGTTGGTGGAGGGATGGTTAGGGTTGGCGGGATGGTAAGGGTTGGTTGGCGGGGTGGTAAGAGCTGGTGGAGGGTTGGTGGGGTGGTAAGAGCTGGTTGAGGGTTGGTGGGTGGTAAGGGCTGGTGGAGGGTTGGTGGGGTGGTAAGAGCTGGTGGAGGGTTGGTGGGGTGGTAAGGGCTGGTGGGGTGGTAAGAGCTGGTGGAGGGTTGGTGGGGTGGTAAGAGCTGGTGGAGGGTTGGTGGGGTGGTAAGAGCTGGTGGAGGGTTGGTGGGGTGGTAAGAGCTGGTGGACGGTTGGTGGGGTGGTAAGAGCTGGTGGAGGGTTGGTGGGGTGGTAAGTGCTGGTGGAGGGTTGGTGGGGTGGTAAGAGCTGGTGGAGGGTTGGTGGAGTGGTAAGGGCTGGTGGAGGGTTGGTGGGGTGGTAAGGGCTGGTGGAGGGTTGGTGGGATGGTAAGGGCTGGTGGAGGGTTGGTGGGGTGGTAAGGGCTGGTGGAGGGTTGGTGGGATGGTAAGGGGTGGTGGAGGGTTGGTGGGGTGGTAAGGGTTGGTGGAGGGATGGTTAGGGTTGGCGGGGTGGTAAGGGTTGGTGGAGGGTTGGCGGGGTGGTAAGGGTTGGTGGAGGGTTGGTGGGGTAGTAACGGGTGGTGGTAAGGGTTGGTGGGGCGGTTAGGGTTGGCGGAATGGTAAGGGTTGGTGGAGGGATGGTTAGGGTTGGCAGGATGGTAAGGGCTGGTGGAGGGTTGGTGGGATGGTAAGGGCTGGTGGAGGGTTGGTGGGATGGTAAGCGGTGGTGGTGGGGTGGTAACGGGTGGTGGAGGGTTGGTGGGGTGGTAAGGGTTGGTGGAGTGGTTAGGGTTGGCGGGGTGGTAAGGGTTGGTGGAGGGTTGGCGGGGTGGTAAGGGTTGGTGGGGTGGTAAGGGTTGGTGGGGTGGTAAGGGTTAACGGGATGTTGGTGGCTAGGGATGAGGAAGTATTGAGATCTATTGCGGCTGTGGTGTAGATAAATGGTGTATTGAAAAGGGGCGATAATGTTGAGAAAGAGACGTAAGTCCAGGGTTAGTGGGTGAGATTGCAGTGTGAGTAGTGCGAGAAGAGTGAGGGTTAGTGGGTGATATTGCAGTGTGAGTTGAGTGTGAGTAGTGAGAGAAGAGTGAGGGTTAGTGGGTGAGATTACAGTGTGAGTTGAGTGTGAGTAGTGAGAGAAGAGTGAGGGTTAGTGGGTGAGATTGCAGTGTGAGTTGAGTGTGAGTAGTGAGAGAAGAGTGAGGGTTAGTGGGTGAGATTACAGTGTGAGTTGAGTGTGAGTAGTGAGAGAAGAGTGAGGGTTAGTGGGTGAGATTGCAGTGTGAGTTGAGTGTGAGTAGTGAGATAAGAGTGAGGGTTAGTGGGTGAGATTGCAGTGTGAGTTGAGTGTGAGTAGTGAGAGAAAAGTGAGGGTTAGTGGGTGAGATTGCAGTGTGAGTTTGCAGTGTGAGTTGAGTGTGAGTAGTGAGAGAAGAGTGAGGGTGAGTGGGTGAGATTGCAGTGTGAGTTTGCAGTGTGAGTTGAGTGTGAGTAGTGAGAGAAGAGTAGGGTTAGTGGGTGAGATTGCAGTGTGAGTTTGCAGTGTGAGTTGAGTGTGAGTTGTGTGTGAGTAGTGAGAGAAAAGTGAGGGTTAGTGGGTGAGATTGCAGTGTGAGTTTGCAGTGTGAGTTGAGTGTGAGTAGTGAGAGAAGAGTGAGGGTTAGTGGGTGAGATTGCAGTGTGAGTTTGTAGTGTGAGTTGAGTGTGAGTAGTGAGAGAAGAGTGAGGGTTAGTGGGTGAAATTGCAGTGTGAGTTGAGTGTGAGTTGAGTGTGAGTAGTGAGAGAAGAGTGAGGGTTAATGGGTGAGATTGCAGTGTGAGTTGAGTGTGAGTAGTGAGAGAAGAGTGAGAGTTAGTGGGTGAGATTGCAGTGTGAGTTTGCAGTGTGAGTTGAGTGTGAGTAGTGAGAGAAAAGTGAGGGTTAGTGGGTGAGATTGCAGTGTGAGTTTGCAGTATGAGTTGAGTGTGAGTTGAGTGTGAGTAGAGTGTGAGTAGTGAGAGGAGAGTGAGGGTTAGTGGGTGAGATTGCAGTGTGAGTTTGCAGTGTGAGTTGAGTGTGAGTTGAGTGTGAGTAGTGAGAGAAAAGTGAGGGTTAGTGGGTGAGATTGCAGTGTGAGTTCGCAGTGTGAGTTGAGTGTGAGTAGTGAGAGAAGAGTGAGGGTTAGTGGGTGCGATTGCAGTGTGAGTTGAGTGTGAGTAGTGAGAGAAGAGTGAGGGTTAGTGGGTGAGATTGCAGTGTGAGTTGAGTGTGAGTAGTGAGAGAAAAGTGGGGGTTAGTGGGTGAGATTGCAGTGTGAATTTGCAGTGTGAGTTGAGTGTGAGTAGTGAGAGGAGAGTGAGGGTTAGTGGGTGAGATTGCAGTGTGAGTTGAGTGTGAGTAGTGAGAGAAGAGTGAGGGTTAGTGGGCGAGATTGCAGTGTGAGTTGAGTGTGAGTAGTGAGAGAAGAGTGAGGGTTAGTGGGTGAGATTGCAGTGTGAGTTGAATGTGAGTAGTGAGAGGAGAGTGAGGGTTAGTGGGTGAGATTGCAGTGTGAGTTGAGTGTGAGTAGTGAGAGAAGAGTGAGGGTTCGTGGGTGAGATTGCAGTGTGAGTTGAGTGTGAGTAGTGAGAGAAAAGTGAGGGTTAGTGGGTGAGATTGCAGTGTGAGTTTGCAGTGTGAGTTGAGTGTGAGTAGTGAGAGGAGAGTGAGGGTTAGTGGGTGGATTGCAGTGTGAGTTTGCAGTGTGAGTTTGTAGTGTGAGTTTGCAGTGTGAGTTGAGTGTGAGTAGTGAGAGAAGAGTGAGGGTTAGTGGGTGAGATTGCAGTGTGAGTTGAGTGTGAGTAGTGAGAGAAGAGTGAGGGTTAGTGGGTGAGATTGCAGTGTGAGTTGAGTGTGAGTAGTGAGAGGAGATTGAGGGTTAGTGGGTGATATTGCAGTGTGAGTTGAGTGTGAGTAGTGAGAGAAGAGTGAGGGTTAGTGGGTGAGATTGCAGTGTGAGTTGAGTGTGAGTAGTGAGATAAGAGTGAGGGTTAGTGGGTGAGATTGCAGTGTGAGTTGAGTGTGAGTAGTGAGCGAAGAGTGATGGATAGTGGGTGAGATTACAGTGTGAGTTGAGTGTGAGTAGTGAGAGAAGAGTGAGGGTTAGTGGGTGAGATTGCAGTGTGAGTTGAGTGTGAGTAGTGAGAGAAGAGTGAGGGTTAGTGGGTGAGATTGCAGTGTGAGTTGAGTGTGAGTAGTGAGAGAAAAGTGAGGGTTAGTGGGTGAGATTGCAGTGTGAGTTTGCAGTGTGAGTTTGCAGTGTGAGTTTGCAGTGTGAGTTGAGTGAGTAGTGGGAGAAGAGTGAGGGTTAGTGGGTGAGATTGCAGTGTGAGTTGAGTGTGAGTAGTGAGAGAAGAGTGAAGGTTAGTGGGTGAAATTGCAGTGTGAGTTTGCAGTGTGAGTTGAGTGTGAGTTGAGTCTGAGTTGAGTGTGAGTAGTGAGCGAAGAGTGAGGGTTAGTGGGTGAGATTGCAGTGTGAGTTGAGTGTGAGTAGTGAGAGAAGAGTGAGGGTTAGTGGGTGAGATTGCAGTGTGAGCGAAGAGTGAGGGTTAGTGGGTGAGTTTGCAGTGTGAGTTGAGTGTGAGTAGTGAGAGAAGATTGAGGGTTAGTGGGTGATATTGCAGTGTGAGATTGCAGTGTGAGTTGAGTGTGAGTAGTGAGAGAAGAGTGAGAGTTAGTGGGTGATATTGCAGTGTGAGTTGAGTGTGAGTAGTGAGAGAAGAGTGAGGGTTAGTGGGTGAGATTGCAGTGTGAGTTTGCAGTGTGAGTTTGCAGTGTGAGTTGAGTGTGAGTAGTGAGATAAGAGTGAGAGTTAGTGGGTGAGATTGCAGCGATAATGACCAGTGAGAAGGAAAGCGAAGTTGATGCAGTGGTAACACAATGAACAATGAGTGATTCGTGAGAAGAGAGTAGAGTAGATAATGATCCAGTGGGAAGGAATTTGAGAATGATCCAGTGGGAAGGAATTTGAGAATGATCCAGTGGGAAGGGATTTGATAATGATCCAGTGGTAAGGAATTTGAGAATGATCCAGTGGGAAGGCATTTGAGAATGATCCAGTGGGAAGGAATTTGAGAGTGATCCAGTGTGAATGAATTTGAGAATGATCCAGTAGGAAGGAATTTGAGAATGATCCAGTGGGAAGGAATTTGAGAATTTATTTTATTTATTTATTGAGTCAACAACCACAGGCACAGGGCCCACTTACGGTTGCAGTCATGCTGCCTCATGCAACAGGAAATTAAAACAGAATGATCAGAATGATCAGAATTAAGTCAGAATGATCACACTGGATCACACTGGATCATTAAAGGGAAATAATGACCTTTTTCCACTAAAATGGAGTTAGCACTTGAAATCGCCAGACGAGATCAAAATATATTGTAAATTCATCACATTTTGCATGAAAACTTTCCTACCGAAAGATATTTCAAGTTAAAGTTGATAAGCGTTCCACACTTTAAACGACCGGTACTTGCACTATTTCTGACCTTTTGTCAAGTACTTTTGGTCCTCATCAAACTGCGGGCTTTTCCCGTATTGTTTTTTTACGCAATGGAGTGGAAAATATATTGTGCGTTCTGCTTGTTGTGATTATATGCCCGGCGATCTTCTAAAACTAACAGCGATTGAAAAAAGTGGCAATAAAATCGGAAGCTCATCGATGCACATCAACGCGGCATAGTTAGTGGTTGCGACCCTCAATTTTTGAAAATCGATTCATTTGTTTTCAACATTAGGAGTTGTGTATAGTTTGTCTGTGGCTGTATATAACACTATGCTTTATTTTATCATGAAAAATAATAATTTTTCCCAAAAAAACTAACGAACAATAACACAAAACTGGCAATTAAATCAGAAGCTCATCGATGCACATCGACGGCGACCTATTTAGCGTCGGCGATTTGTTTACAAAGTCATTGTCATGCTTCTCGGCGCACTTAACCATTTCGGCGCACTTGGCGAGTTGTTCCTGATTAGTATACCCAAGTCCCGTAGCAGGCTTTGTTAATGACGTCACTGGTGCCATTCTTGTGTAGCATTGCAACATATATCTGATTTCGAGTTGAAAGCTAATTAAAGACTTATTCAAATTATTGTTTTTAAGTTTGAATTTTCTTGTTAATCATTATTAAAGTTATTTTATCACTGTATTTCATAGTAGTTGACACTTCAGAAACTTGTGACGTAATAATATTGTATCCAATATGCATTTCCCTCACCTTTTGCTATTGTGGCGCAGTGCCGAGTGCTTTGCGAATACTAGCTTGCCTGGGGTTCAATTAATTCCGCTCTTATTTTATTCGAGTTGATATAGTTTGCATGTTGTTGTTATTCATGACTTATACTGATAGTCAGTCATGCATCACGGATGCTTCACGGATTGCTTCACGGATCAGAGTGCTGCTCGAACGCACGCTAGTAGCGCTTTCGTTCTCCATGGCAACCAGGCGTGAGCCAATGAAAAGCCAGAATGTATTCCCTTTCTGGCTTTTGATTGGCTGACGCCCGGTTGCCATGGAGAACGAAAGCGCTACTAGCGGGTGTCCGAGCAGCGCTCAGTTTGATCGGAAATGTCACAGAGCCTCCACAAATGCCGCACTCGATGTTAACAATGGTAGGGAAGGACGAATTTGTCACTGACCTTCATGAAGTACACAAGGTACTTGTTTTGTATTTTTCCAAACTTACAACTTTGAATTTGGGAATAATTTTATTTAATTCTTAAATTTAAATAAAATAACTTTAAACATAACGGTAGCCTAAGAAATTGTTGCTAACAAAATCAAAAGGTCATTATTTCCCTTTAAGTCAGAATGATCCAGTGTGAATGAATTTGAGAATGCTCCAGTGGGAAGGAATTTGAGAATGATCCAGTGGGAAGCAATTCGAGAATGATCCAGTGGGAAGGAATTTGAGAATGATCCAGTGGGAAGCAATTTGAGAATGATACAGTAGGATGGAATTTGAGAATGATCCAGCATGGTGGCCAAATTCACAGATTTAGGGGGAATGAATTATGGCAAAATTGCTTGTTTGATCACATATCTTGGGATGCAGGAGGTGTACGGGTCTAAAAACATGACTAGTAGGCTAGAATTGTCATGTGTTTTAGCTTGACACCCCACATTTCATGATATCTCATCTGGGAACATTGAATAATTTTGGCATCCCTCCCCCTAACTCTGAATTTGGCCACACTGTGATCCAGTGGGAAGGAATTTGAGAATGATCCAGTGGGAAGGAATTTGAGAATGATACAGTGAGAAGGAATTTGAGAATGATCCAGTGGGAAGGAATTTGAGAATGATCCAGTGGGAAGGAATTTGAGAATGATCCAGTGGGAACTAAATTGAGAATGATCCAGTAGCGGGGGAGTTCAGCTTGGAGGGAGTGAGCAAGCTGGAAATGACTGAGTAAAAATCGAGGAGAGAACATCGCACAAATCGAGGGAGTTAACAGAGGGTGCGATCGGCAACACGACGAATTCGCTCTCCGACGAATCCAACGAATTCGCTGTCCGACGAATTCGCTGTCTCGTGCGTTCTGTAGCAACACAATTATCCGCCGGTTTTGTCACTGCTGCGCCGTGTCATGGTTTGTGTAGTTATAGGGCCTTGGTTTGTGTGGTTATTTTACTTGTTTTCAGAAATCACGGTACTTTGAACTTTGGCAGTACTCAGCAACACTGCAGTCAATAGAGCAATACTGCAGATGATGTTATGGCACACTGCAAAATAAATTAGCCCCCCCGACGACTGGTTTGGAAATTCGCGCTCCGGCAGAGCGAATTCGTCGGGCGAATTCGCTCGTTTGCAGATTCTTCGTGTTGCCGAACACAAACTGAGCGAATATTCGGCGCCCGACGAATCACCGACGAATTGGTGGTGATTACGGCGATCGCACCCAGAGGCTCGAGTTCGTCTTCTGCGAACTCAGCCAAGTTCTGACGGCGTCAACCTATAAATACAAATCCGGTTCCTACCGTTACTACCCCAACTTGTTAATCATGACGCTCGTGATGTATCCTGTTTGGTGATTTTGTGTTCGGTGTATCCAATGCAAATGAATGAAATTATTTCCTATTGCGCACGAAAAACTGCATGTTATCATCGTCATTTCCGCCATATCTGCCGTTTTCCCGTTATGTTACTGATGTAAGTTGCCGTTTACGACCAGTGGACCAGCGCTGGACGATCCCAGCGCCAATTAAATCACCTTCGTTAGTTATATTATGTCAATCGTGACTGTGATGGGTTTGTGGGTACGTCGTCAAAGTGCATTTTCATTCTCATGTTAGGGTGTCTGGTGGCTGGTGTGGGAGGAGGAATGGATGGGGGTCCGCGACACCCCTTTTTCGGATTGCTCTGGACCTAAACCGTCATGGTAGCGTACATTGTGTGGACGTTGACGTTGACGTTGACGTTGACGTTGACGTTGACGTTGACGTTGACGTTGACGTTGACGTTGTAGGCTTTGGGAAGTCTGCAGTGTCGGTTTAGTACTTGGTCATGCATGGGAAGCATCAACTTTTAACCTGATCTTGTGCATTTTTCATTCAAATCGTTTTCCCCGTAGAAACGCTTTGTAAGGCCTTCAACTCTTTGAAAAGCGAATCTGCATATGGCGTTGTACGTAACTTAATAACCGTATAATAAATAACTGTATAATAACTGAATAACGTAACCGAATAAGTACGCCGAGGACCTCAGCGTTCCACGCCTGTACCTCTGGGCGCGCTTACGTACATTTGTACGTTTCTTTTCACATTTCTGCGTCGGCGTACGTGCCTTTCTCGTGAAGTACTGACCCGTTGCCTGGCGCAGTCAGCTGATTACGTTGTATGTAGGCCAGTGTGTCGAGCCCGCTCTCGTGTCTGATACAGCTGGACGCTAGCGGTGACGCTGCAACTGACAACGCGCTGCCGCCGTGTGGTGACTGGGGAGATGGGCGGCGGCCGGGTGGAGATGACGGGTTTGAGACCACAGACCCGAGCGGCGGAGTAGAGATGACGGTTTGAAACCACAGACCCGATGAGCAGAGTGGAGATGACGGGTTTGAGACCACAGACCCGAGCGGCGGAGTAGAGATGACGGTTTGAAACCACAGACCCGGTGAGGAGAGGGGAGATGACAATTTTGGAACATCATGCCAGAGCTATAGATTATAGATGACGGCGTTACACCACAGACTGGAGCGGCAGAGAAGAGCTTGCAGTTTTGGAGCCACAAACCCGTGACGAGCTGATGAGTGCAGCCGACAATTTCGAAACAACAGTCCAAACTTGCTGAGTAGCCCTGCAAGTTTTGAAGCCACAGACCCGAGACGAGCTGCATGTGGAGACGACCCGAGATTTACTGAGTGTGAGCGCACGCGCCACGGGCAGGCGTCGAACCCCGGGCCAGCCTCGATGCCAGGCGTATTGCCAGCCATACTAACTTTGACTGACCGACCCTTCTGACCGTATACCCTTCCCGTCTGATGGCCCTATCAGTAATGACATCCCGAGCCATTCATCGTTTAATTACAGGTGATTGTTACATAACACGCGCCCTGGAGGGGGGGGGGGGGGCGGAGCGGAGCGGAGCGGAGCGAAATCCGCCCCCTCCGGTTTTTCGAGGATATGCGCGCCGCCGTTTTTTCCACACCTGTTCGGCAATGAACTTCTCACTTTATGTAAAATTCTTGAGCTCGGGTCATCTCAGGTCAGGTCACCAGACCAGGTCACATGATGACCCCAACTCCAAAACGTTTGCAGTAGTACCACAGCCACAGTTTTAGGCCGATCGGTTTCAATCTTGCAGGATTTCATAACGTCATAGATACCACCAATTTGTTTATCTCGGATTTATAATATCGGTGACCTAAGGTCAGGTCAATTTCGTGACCGCCAACACTGTTTTGTCAATAACTATCGACATAATACAGATAGAGAATAGAAAATGGTACCAATGTGTTTGTCTCGTCGAGACACGTCTCTCAATATGCAACACGACCTACCTGGGTCATGACCAACGTGACCACTTGACCTTGACCTGAGGTCAAATTTCTCAGTTGACCTTACCTGGTCACCATGAATATGATTCGAAGTGCCTTGACGAGACAAACACGATGGCGTACAAGTTGTTGCTTTATCTTTATTAGGTAACAGGTTATTTGCGAAAAACAGTTTTGCAAAAAAATCACCTTTTTGAAATTTGATGACCTCTGGAGACCTAAACTATGGACCTGAGCTCAATTTTGAAGACAGCTATGTCGTTTGCATTTTTCAAGAGCTTCCGATTGCTTTTTTCCCTCCTTTGCTGCTAACTATCATAGTTCCCGAGATATTTGTGTTCGAAGCGAAGTCCTAAAACTTGAAAATCTGACCCTTGATCACCTCTGGTGACCTCAATATTGACCTTAGAAAATAAATGAACGAAATACTTTCGAAAGAGCTTGTCTCGAGCTATCTAACGTCGTTTTCCGCTTGTCGCTACGTTGCGTGGTTTTCTAGATCATAGCGGGGGGGGGGGGGGGGCGAAATCCGCCTCCCCTCCAGGGCGTGTAATTATCAGAGGCCCTCCAGAGTGCGTGTTAACTTTGCCGCTTTTCATTCGAAGTCACGGAGTCTAGAGAAATTGCATACACATCAGTTTCAGTTCAGTTCACGGTATTTTGTCAACCAATAAAATGCATGTAAAATGAAAATGCAGTGGCGGATTGGAGCCAAAAGCTGTAGCTTAAATTTAAGCGCCTCTCACACGGAGCTAAACTAAAATGTCACGTCACGTATTAAGGTTGGCGCCGTATGACTTTAGTAGTCCGTGTAGTCCCTGTAGTCCCTGTAGTCTATTAGTAGTCCATGTGCCCATAAACCCAAATAAATAACATGCTGCCCCCCACATTTCATTTGCAGCACATTTCCCTGCACATTGCCGCGCGCATGCCACGCGCACATTTCGTTACCGCGCGTCCACTCGGAAATGCATGGTAATGCGCCGCGGGCCCATTACCGGTATGCTGCTTCCGCGGGCTCATGCATGGTAAACAGCTGGCGCCGTCTGATGGTCATGCATAGGTAATGTGTTGCTCCTCCCAGGAGGGCACAGGACACAGCACACACACACACACACACACACACACACACACACACACACACACACACACACACACACACACACACACACACACACACACACACACACACACACACACACACACACACACACACACACACACACACACACACACACACACACACACACACACACACACACACACACACACACACACACACACACACACACACACACACACACACACACACACACACACACACACACACACACACACACACACACACACACACACACACACACACACACACACACACACACACACACACACACACACACACACACACACACACACACACACACACACACACACACACACACACACACACACACACACACACACACACACACACACACACACACACACACACACACACACACACACACACACACACACACACACACACACACACACACACACACACACACACACACACACACACACACACACACACACACACACACACACACACACACACACACACACACACACACACACACACACACACACACACACACACACACACACACACACACACACACACACACACACACACACACACACACACACACACACACACACACACACACACACACACACACACACACACACACACACACACACACACACACACACACACACACACACACACACACACACACACACACACACACACACACACACACACACACACACACACACACACACACACACACACACACACACACACACACACACACACACACACACACACACACACACACACACACACACACACACACACACACACACACACACACACACACACACACACACACACACACACACACACACACACACACACACACACACACACACACACACACACACACACACACACACACACACACACACACACACACACACACACACACACACACACACACACACACACACACACACACACACACACACACACACACACACACACACACACACACACACACACACACACACACACACACACACACACACACACACACACACACACACACACACACACACACACACACACACACACACACACACACACACACACACACACACACACACACACACACACACACACACACACACACACACACACACACACACACACACACACACACACACACACACACACACACACACACACACACACACACACACACACACACACACACACACACACACACACACACACACACACACACACACACACACACACACACACACACACACACACACACACACACACACACACACACACACACACACACACACACACACACACACACACACACACACACACACACACACACACACACACACACACACACACACACACACACACACACACACACACACACACACACACACACACACACACACACACACACACACACACACACACACACACACACACACACACACACACACACACACACACACACACACACACACACACACACACACACACACACACACACACACACACACACACACACACACACACACACACACACACACACACACACACACACACACACACACACACACACACACACACACACACACACACACACACACACACACACACACACACACACACACACACACACACACACACACACACACACACACACACACACACACACACACACACACACACACACACACACACACACACACACACACACACACA
>JAXIVJ010001378.1:62500-140607 GCA_036785665.1 Chirona hameri
GACATAGATCAGGCAGGGTCAGACAGAGATCAGGCAGGGTCAGACAGAGATCAGGCAGGGTCAGACAGAGATCAGGCAGGATCAGACATAGATCAGGCAGGGTCAGACAGAGATCAGGCAGGGTCAGACAGGGATCAGGCAGGGTCAGGCAGAGATCAGGCAGGGTCAGACAGAGATCAGGCAGGGTCAGACAGAGATCAGGCAGGGTCAGACAGAGATCAGGCAGGGTCAGACAGAGATCAGGCAGGGTCAGACAGAGATCAGGCAGGGTCAGACATAGATCAGGCAGGGTCAGACAGAGATCAGGCAGGGTCAGACAGAGATCAGGCAGGGTCAGACATAGATCAGGCAGGGTCAGACAGAGATCAGGCAGGGTCAGGCAGAGATCAGGCAGGGTCAGACAGAGATCAGGCAGGGTCAGACAGAGATCAGGCAGGGTCAGACAGAGATCAGGCAGGGTCAGACAGAGATCAGGCAGGGTCAGACAGGGATCAGGCAGGGTCAGACAGGGATCAGGCAGAGTCAGACAGAGATCAGGCAGGGTCAGACAGAGATCAGGCAGGGTCAGACAGAGATCAGGCAGGGTCAGACAGGGATCAGGCAGGGTCAGACAGAGATCAGGCAGGGTCAGACAGAGATCAGGCAGGGTTAGACAGAGATCAGGCAGGGTCAGACAGAGATCAGGCAGGGTTAGACAGAGATCAGGCAGGGTTAGGCAGAGATCAGGCAGGGTTAGGCAGAGATCAGGCAGGGTTAGGCAGAGATCAGGCAGGGTCAGACAGAGATCAGGCAGGGTCAGACAGGGATCAGGCAGGGTCAGACAGAGATCAGGCAGGGTCAGACAGAGATCAGGCAGGGTCAGACAGAGATCAGGCAGGGTCAGACAA
This sequence comes from Chirona hameri, assembly GCA_036785665.1. Lineage (NCBI taxonomy): Eukaryota > Metazoa > Arthropoda > Thecostraca > Balanomorpha > Balanidae > Chirona > Chirona hameri. The sequence goes on from JAXIVJ010001378.1 coordinate 63,388, forward strand.
AGATCAGACAGGGTCAGACAGAGATCAGGCAGGGTCAGGCAGAGATCAGGCAGGGGGATCAGGCAGGGTCAGACAGAGATCAGGCAGGGTCAGACAGAGATCAGGCAGGGTCAGACAGGGATCAGGCAGGGTTAGACAGAGATCAGGCAGGGTTAGGCAGAGATCAGGCAGGGTTAGGCAGAGATCAGGCAGGGTTAGGCAGAGATCAGGCAGGGTCAGACAGGGATCAGGCAGGGTCAGACAGAGATCAGGCAGGGTCAGACAGAGATCAGGCAAGGTCAGACAGAGATCAGGCAGGGTTAGGCAGAGATCAGGCAGGGTCAGACAGAGATCAGGCAGGGTCAGACATAGATCAGGCAGGGTCAGACATAGATCAGGCAGGGTCAGACAGAGATCAGGCAGGGTCAGACAGAGATCAGGCAGGGTCAGACAGAGATCAGGCAGGGTCAGACAGAGATCAGGCAGGGTCAGACAGAGATCAGACAGGGTTAGGCAGGGTCAGACAGAGATCAGGCAGGGTCAGACAGAGATCAGGCAGGGTTAGACAGAGATCAGGCAGGGTTAGGCAGAGATCAGGCAGGGTCAGACAGAGATCAGGCAGGGTCAGACAGAGATCAGGCAGGGTTAGACAGAGATCAGGCAGGGTTAGGCAGAGATCAGGCAGGGTTAGGCAGAGATCAGGCAGGGTTAGACAGAGGTCAGGGCGGGCTAGGCAGAGGTCAGGCAGGGTTAGACAGAGATCAGGCAGGGTTAGACATCAACTAACGGAGAATGTACACACTGAACTGGGTGACCGCCCCATTTTGAGTTGACAGCTGAGCGGTTGACAATTTGAGCTGCGCTTTAGGTTGTACATGACCGGACTTTCCATGTCTGGGAGTCCCATGACTAAAAGGAGTGTGAGACTTGATCGATTCGTCCATGTTGTCAACGACTCCAAGAAGTGAAAGCTTAACCATCCTCTCTTCAAGGGCAACAGATACCCAAACCTCTTATGAGCTCTCTCTCTCTCTCTCTCTACCTTCTCCATGGTATTTACACAATGTGAATACAACATTTACTGCGGCTCCAAATATGTGACTATGTTTGTAATTGGTAGGATTAAGTTAATTATATATTACTCTTATTGTTATTCAACCCAATCTTTGTGCCACTGTTCACACAAACTCGAAAGACAGATACTGCATGAAGTATGACCCCGTTTCGTTGCAGAATGCCGCCTGATCCTGTGATCCTCTCCTGCACCAACGACAATCCTGCAATCAAGCGACCCAGAACACTCCTGATCCTGCTATCCTGCGATCCAGAGCACTCCTGATCCTACGATCCTGCGACCCAGAACACTCCTGATCCTGCTATCCTGCGATCCAGAGCACTCCTGATCCTACGATCCTGCAACCCAGAACACTCCTGATCCTGCTATCCTGCGATCCAGAGCACTCCTGATCCTACGATCCTACGATCCAGAGCCCTGTCTCCATGCCAGGTCCTCCTCACACCCACACTGCCAGGTCGACGCCGCCACTGTTCCTCTGTACCACGCCATTGTAACTGTGAGCGACGCCTCGTGCGGTGGCAGTGTGTCCGCGCTCTTCAGACGCTATATTGGGTCTCGAGTGACTCCAGTGACGTAGGTCTCGAGTGACTCCAGTGACGTAGGTCTCGAGTGTGCTCCAGGTCGCGAGGGAGCGTGACTGGGGAGGGCGATGGTACTGGCGGTGCAGATGAGCTCTTTAAATGGACTCACACGAACGGTGCAGATGAGCTCTTTAAATGGACTCACACGAACGGTGCAGATGAGCTCTTTAAATGGACTCACACGAACGGTGCAGATGAGCTCTTTAAATGGACTCACACGAACGGTGCAGATGAGCTCTTTAAATGGACTCACTTGAACGGTGCAGATGAGCTCTTTAAATGGACTCACACGAACGGTGCAGATGAGCTCTTTAAATGGACTCACATGAACGGTGCAGATGAGCTCTTTAAATGGACTCACACGAACGGTGCAGATGAGCTCTTTAAATGAACTCACACGAACGGTGCAGATGAGCCCTTTAAATGAACTCACACGAACGGTGCAGATGAGCTCTTTAAATGAACTCACACGAACGGTGCAGATGAGCTCTTTAAATGGACTCACACGAACGGTGCAGATGAGCTCTTTAAATGGACTCACACGAACGGTGCAGATGAGCTCTTTAAATGGACTCACACGAACGGTGCAGATGAGCTCTTTAAATGGACTCCACGAACGGTGCAGATGAGCTCTTTAAATGGACTCCACGAACGGTGCAGATGAGCTCTTTAAATGGACTCACACGAACGGTGCAGATGAGCTCTTTAAATGGACTCACACGAACGGTGCAGATGAGCTCTTTAAATGGACTCACACGAACGGTGCAGATGAGCTCTTTAAATGGACTCACACGAACGGTGCAGATGAGCTCTTTAAATGGACTCCACGAACGGTGCAGATGAGCTCTTTAAATGGACTCACACGAACGGTGGAGATGAGCTCTTTAAATGGACTCACACGTCTCTTCATGGGCTGTGTCCGTGAATGTGATAGAGTGGTGAGCAAACAGGACGATGTTGAAGTGTTATTCAGATTCTGTCATCGCGCTTCTTTCGTATATGATAAGTGCTTAGGACTTCATAGGTGGTCTTCGTTGGTGGTGGTGAGCATGCCGATTAGAGATGCAAGATTATGGTCCCAGCGCTGGGACCAGAACTGGTCACGGCCGTGACTGAAGCTGTGACTGGCCAGGCCAGCGCCATAGGGCTAGCATTGCAGCGCCGTGACTAAAGCTGTGACTTGGCAGCTCATGCTGTGATTGAGGCTGTGACCAAATATTTAGGATATTCTGCACCTCTAATACCGATGTTCAAATTGAATTTAGATTCCGACATCACCTTTCTTTCATCTGTGATTTGTTTATTTTGACATTTTTCGTTCGGTAAATAATATACATGAATCCGCTTTATTTGTATTGAATATAATATTATAATATAAGTGCACTTATCACATCTAAAAATGGCCTATTGCATACACATTCGACTGTTGATTGCTGACGAAATCATAATCTCCTCAGTTGGGATAATTTCACTGGCGTGCCTGTCGAATACTATTCAACGTAACTACGTAATCATATAACTACGTAATCACATATCACATATCATAATTACATAAACATAACTACGTAATCAACGTAACTACGCCTACTGATATTCAGCCTGGTTATAATTAGCCATACTGACAGTGGTTATTTAGCAAAGCGCAGTTAATCATGGATGGATCATAGGTAGGCTCTTGAATCATCGCTTAACTCTGCCATCAGTGGTCATTTGACATCGATTGTTATACTGTTACTGAGCTTCGCCGATTGATTGGCAAATGTCAGGAGCTCCAATGTTCTGGTAAACTGTGCTCCGACCAGGTGCAGACAACAATTTAGCATCGAAGATTGAATCATTGAACATAAAATCATTTGACCGTCGACGGCTATTTGGCTGTTGCTGCTGTAAGCTGTTGCGGGCGGGACAGCCACACTAGCGCATTGTGTTAGTTATGCCAGTCCCGTTGTCATGGTGATTAGGGACGCTCCGACAGCGAAGATCACACAGCGGCCATCCATGCCCGTTCATAATGTGACTCAATGAGGAGACGAACGGCTGTTGCATGTCCAACCTGAATAGAACGACGCACTTGACCGATTGGTGACTCAACCCTGGCGACTTTTTGTGTCACCCCGCGTGCTCACCTACACTCAATTCTGGGAAAATCAACAGCAGGCACCGCTGCGTCGTGCTGACGGAATTTCCGGCTGGTTGCCATGACAACGTTTTACGAGCGCGAGGCTTGTCGACAGTGCCACTTTGCCGAGTTCGTTTCTGGGAATATGGCTCTTCGTGCCCGGCTGAATGTGTGAGATGAGCGGCGCTTACCGCCAGGCGGTAAGCGCCGCTCGGTTTGGCCGCCCATCATCCCATGCATTTGGCCGCGGCGGTTTCGCGAACATCAAATATGGCAGATACGAGGCGAAGGGAGAAGGCGCGCTGGCCAAATGCATGGGCGAGTCTAGGACACCAGAATCAAGGGCGGATCCAGGATTTCATCGGCACCATGACCCCAAAGTAGTCTGAAGTCGAGCGAAATTTGACACATACCCTGATTTCGAATAATAGCTAGTCAACCTTTGCCGCGAAAATATTGTTATGAGTCAGTTTTCGAAGTTTATGGAAGCGAAATTGATAGTTGTTGGCATTTGTCAGACATTCTGGGAATCCATCTTCTTTACACGTTGTGAACTGGCTAGTAAGCGAAAATGGTTCTCTGTAGCGGGTCGGAAATGGTTCTCTGTAGCGGGTCGGAAATGGTTATCTGTAGCGGGTCGGAAATGGTTCTCTGTAGCGGGTCGGAAATGGTTCTCTGTAGCGGGTCGGAAATTGTTCTCTGTAGCAGGTCGGAAATGGTTATCTGTAGCAGGTCTGAAATGGTTATCTGTAGCGGGTCGGAAATGGTTATCTGTAGCGGGCCGGAAATGATTCTCTGTAGCGGGTCGGAAATGGTTCTCTGTAGCGGGTCGGAAAGGATTCTCTGTAGCGGGTCGGAAATGGTTCTCTGTAGCGGGTCGGAAATTGTTCTCTGTAGCAGGTCGGAAATTGTTCTCTGTAGCAGGTCGGAAATGGTTATCTGTAGCGGGTCGGAAATGGTTATCTGTAGCGGGTCGGACATGATTCTCTGTAGCGGGTCGGAAATGGTTCTCTGTAGCGGGTCGGAAATGGTTCTCTGTAGCGGGTCGGAAACGGTTCTCTGTAGCGGGTCGGAAATGATTCTCTGTAGCGGGTCGGAAATGGTTCTCTGTAGCGGGTCGGAAATGGTTATCTGTAGCGGGTCGGAAACGGTTCTCTGTAGCGGGTCGGAAATGATTCTCTGTAGCGGGTCGGAAATGATTCTCTGTAGCGGGTCGGAAATGGTTCTCTGTTGCGGGTCGGAAATGGTTATCTGTAGCGGGTCGGAAATGATTCTCTGTAGCGGACGTTAGCGAGAGGAGTAACAGACAGATGACGTGATCATGACGCTACCAGAGACCAGGGAGATGTCATAGAGGCCAAATAGATGTGATATATGCCAGGAAGATGTCGTAGAGGCCAGGGAGATGTCATAGAGGCCAGGGAGATGACATATCTAGGTCAGTGAGGAGATGTCATAGAGGCCAAAGAGATAGGCCAGGGAGATGTAGAGGCTAGAGATGTCTGCAGTAATGATGACGCCGTGTGGCGGCCAGGGAGATGTAGAGGCTAGAGATGTCTGCAGTAATGATGACGCCGGCGAGGCCAGGGAGATGTAGAGGCCAGAGATGTCTGCAGTAATGATGACGCCGGCGAGGCCAGGGAGATGCAGAGGCCAGAGATGTCTGCAGTAATGATGACGCCGTGTGGCGGCCAGGGAGATGTAGAGGCCAGAGATGTCTGCAGTAATGATGACGCCGTGTGGCGGCCAGGGAGATGTAGAGGCCAGAGATGTCTGCAGTAATGATGACGCCGGCGAGGCCAGGGAGATGTAGAGGCCAGAGATGTCTGCAGTAATGATGACGCCGTGTGGCAGCCAGGGAGATGTAGAGGCCAGAGATGTCTGCAGTAATGATGACGCCGTGTGGCGGCCAGGGAGATGTAGAGGCCAGAGATGTCTGCAGTAATGATGACGCCGTGTGGCGGCCAGGGAGATGTAGAGGCCAGAGATGTCTGCAGTAATGATGACGCCGTGTGGCGGCCAGGGAGATGTAGAGGCCAGAGATGTCTGCAGTAATGATGACGCCGTGTGGCGGCCAGGGAGATGTAGAGGCCAGAGATGTCTGCAGTAATGATGACGCCGTGTGGCGGCCAGGGAGATGTAGAGGCCAGAGATGTCTGCAGTAATGATGACGCCGTGTGGCGGCCAGGGAGATGTAGAGGCCAGAGATGTCTGCAGTAATGATGACGCCGTGTGGCGGCCAGGGAGATGTAGAGGCCAGAGATGTCTGCAGTAATGATGACGCCGTCTGGCGAGGCCAGGGAGATGTAGAGGCCAGAGATGTCTGCAGTAATGATGACGCCGTGTGGCGGCCAGGGAGATGTAGAGGCCAGAGATGTCTGCAGTAATGATGACGCCGTGTGGCGGCCAGGGAGATGTAGAGGCCAGAGATGTCTGCAGTAATGATGACGCCGTGTGGCGAGGCCAGGGAGATGTAGAGGCCAGAGATGGCTGCAGTAATGATGACGCCGTGTGGCGGCCAGGGAGATGTAGAGGCCAGAGATGTCTGCAGTAATGATGACGCCGTGTGGCGGCCAGGGAGATGTAGAGGCCAGAGATGTCTGCAGTAATGATGACGCCGTGTGGAGGCCAGCGAGATGTAGAGGCCAGAGATGTATGCAGTAATGATGACGCCGTGTGGCGGCCAGGGAGATGTAGAGGTCAGAGATGTATGCAGTAATGATGACACCGTGTGGCGGCCAGGGAGATGTAGAGGCCAGAGATGTCTGCAGTAATGATGATGCCGTGTGGCGGCCAGGGAGATGTAGAGGCTAGAGATGTCTGCAGTAATGATGACGCCGGCGAGGCCAGGGAGATGTAGAGGTCAGAGATGGCTGCAGTAATGATGACGCCGTGTGGCGGCCAGGGAGATGTAGAGGCCAGAGATGTCTGCAGTAATGATGACGCCGTGTGGCGGCCAGGGAGATGTAGAGGCCAGAGATGTCTGCAGTAATGATGACGCCGTGTGGCGGCCAGGGAGATGTAGAGGCCAGAGATGTCTGCAGTAATGATGACGCCGTGTGGCGGCCAGGGAGATGAAGAGGCCAGATATGTCTGCAGTAATGATGACGCCGTGTGGCGGCCAGGGAGATGTAGAGGCTAGAGATGTCTGCAGTAATGATGACGCCGTGTGGCGGCCAGGGAGATGTAGAGGCCAGAGATGTCTGCAGTAATGATGACGCCGTGTGGCGGCCAGGGAGATGTAGAGGCCAGAGATGTCTGCAGTAATGATGACGCCGTGTGGCGGCCAGGGAGATGTAGAGGCCAGAGATGTCTGCAGTAATGATGACGCCGTGTGGCGGCCAGGGAGATGTAGAGGCCAGAGATGTCTGCAGTAATGATGACGCCGTGTGGCGGCCAGGGAGATGTAGAGGCCAGAGATGTCTGCAGTAATGATGACGCCGGCGAGGCCAGGGAGATGTAGAGGCCAGAGATGTCTGCAGTAATGATGACGCCGTGTGGCGGCCAGGGAGATGTAGAGGCCAGATATGTCTGCAGTAATGCTGACGCCGTGTGGCGGCCAGGGAGATGTAGAGGCCAGAGATGTCTGCAGTAATGATGACGCCGGCGAGGCCAGGGAGATGTAGAGGCCAGAGATGTCTGCAGTAATGATGACGCCGTGTGGCGGCCAGGGAGATGTAGAGGCCAGAGATGTCTGCAGTAATGATGACGCCGTGTGGCGGCCAGGGAGATGTAGAGGCTAGAGATGTCTGCAGTAATGATGACGCCGGCGAGGCCAGGGAGATGTAGAGGCCAGAGATGTCTGCAGTAATGATGACGCCGTGTGGCGGCCAGGGAGATGTAGAGGCCAGAGATGTCTGCAGTAATGATGACGCCGTGTGGCGGCCAGGGAGATGTAGAGGCCAGAGATGTCTGCAGTAATGATGACGCCGTGTGGCGGCCAGGGAGATGTAGAGGCCAGAGATGTCTGCAGTAATGAAGACGCCGTGTGGCGGCCAGGGAGATGTAGAGGCCAGAGATGTCTGCAGTAATGATGACGCCGTGTGGCGGCCAGGGAGATGTAGAGGCCAGAGATGTCTGCAGTAATGATGACGCCGTGTGGCGGCCAGGGAGATGTAGAGGCCAGAGATGTCTGCAGTAATGATGACGCCGGCGAGGCGGCCAGGGAGATGTAGAGGACAGAGATGTCTGCAGTAATGATGACGCCGTGTGGCGGCCAGGGAGATGTAGAGGCCAGAGATGTCTGCAGTAATGATGACGCCATGTGGCGGCCAGGGAGATGTAGAGGCCAGAGATGTCTGCAGTAATGATGACGCCGTGTGGCGGCCAGGGAGATATAGAGGCCAGAGATGTCTGCAGTAATGATGACGCCGTGTGGCGGCCAGGGAGATGTAGAGGCCAGAGATGTCTGCAGTAATGATGACGCCGTGTGGCGGCGAGGGAGATGTAGAGGCCAGATATGTCTGCAGTAATGATGACGCCGTGTGGCGGCCAGGGAGATGTAGAGGCCAGAGATGTCTGCAGTAATGATGACGCCGTGTGGAGGCCAGGGAGATGTAGAGGCCAGAGATGTCTGCAGTAATGATGACGCCGTGTGGCGGCCAGGGAGATGTAGAGGCCAGAGATGTCTGCAGTAATGATGACGCCGTGTGGCGGCCAGGGAGATTTAGAGGCCAGACATGTCTGCAGTAATGATGACGCCGTGTGGCGGCCAGGGAGATGTAGAGGCTAGAGATGTCTGCAGTAATGATGACGCCGGCGAGGCCAGGGAGATGTAGAGGCTAGAGATGTCTGCAGTAATGATGACGCCGTGTGGCGGCCAGGGAGATGTAGAGGCTAGAGATGTCTGCAGTAATGATGACGCCGTGTGGCGGCCAGGGAGATGTAGAGGTCAGAGATGTATGCAGTAATGATGACGCCGGCGAGGCCAGGGAGATTTAGAGGCCAGAGATGTCTGCAGTAATGATGACGCCGTGTGGCGGCCAGGGAGATGTAGAGGCCAGAGATGTCTGCAGTAATGATGACGCCGTGTGGCGGCCAGGGAGATGTAGAGGCCAGAGATGTCTGCAGTAATGATGACGCCGTGTGGCGGCCAGGGAGATGTAGAGGCCAGAGATGTCTGCAGTAATGATGACGCCGTGTGGCGGCCAGGGAGATGTAGAGGCCAGAGATGTCTGCAGTAATGATGGCGCCGTGTGGCGGCCGACGGCTGTGTGCGAGGGAAGAGGCGGCCGCCGGCCGGCCGGGTTAATGAGTTGCAGGTATGTGCGCGGTCTCGTAGGTCACACATGAGGCTAGTTTGGGTCGCGTGGCTGCGGGCTGGCTGGATGGCGGACTGGCGAGATATAGATGTCAGTCGGTGTGAGGTGTGTAAGTGAGTAACCTCAGATCACGGTGACCCGACGACGCCCCGACTGTCCATGGCTTCGCAACAACCCGGAGGTTGCGGCGGCGATGGAGGACAGGGACGCCGCCCGAAAGGCATGGACCGAGAGCAGGACACCAGAGGCACGACTCAGGCATCAGCAGAATCGCAACAGGCTGAAGAGCGTCATCATCCGCGCCAAACGGCAGTACCTGTGCGATTCCCTGACGACCGATCGACGCCAGTTCTGGAGCCGCATCAAAGCCTTCGCGTTCCGGCCGCCAGGTGGAGCCTCATCGGGAGCCGACGACGCCGCTGATCGCGCGGACGTATTCAACACGCACTTCGCGTCCGTCGGCTCGCGCATAGCAGCAGAGGTCGTCCGCGACGGTGGTGCCACCACCGGGCCCCGGCCGCCCCGAGTCTGGGCATCTGCCCTGACGCTGCGCCCTGCCATCCTCCCCGAGTTATGGAATGCCATAGGTCGGATGAGTGGTTCCAAGGCGGTTGGTGTAGATGATGTGCCTCTGTTCGCAGTCAAGAAGTGTTTCCCCGTCATAGGTCCTCACTTACTCCATCTGATAAACTACTCCATAGTCACTGAGGTGTTCCCCACTGCATGGAAAATCGCGCGTGTTGTCCCCATTTACAAGTCCGGCGACCGAGCCAATGTTAACAATTTTCGGCCAATCTCGATTCTGTCAGCTCTGTCGAAAATTGCTGAAAAGGTTGTATCGCTCCAACTCGTACCATACCTGCTCGATAACCACGTGCTCTCTCCTATGCAGTATGCATACCGGCCCAACCACTGTACAGAGGACGCCGTGCTCGACGTTGTCGAATGGATCAGTCAGACCATCGACAGAGGCCACGTCGCGTCGCTAACAACAATTGACCTCAGTAAAGCGTTCGACAGCGTCGATCATGGCGTCCTCCTCACAAAACTTGGATGGTGTGGTATCCAGTCGACAGGCTGGTTCCAGAGTTACCTCAGCGAGCGGAGGCAGACTGTGACAGGCGGCTCCTCCATTCTTCCGCTCACCCACGGAGTGGCCCAGGGCTCCATCGTCGGACCCATCCTCTTCCTCATATTCATCAACGATCTGTCCTCCTTCCTCCTCCACGGCCGTCTCCTATCCTATGCTGATGATACCCAACTCCTGGACCACTCCCTCCCTGACCCCAACGGCCTATCCGACCTCAAGACGCGGGTCGAGGAGTCTATCCAATGCCTTCAAAACTGGTTCCAAGCTAACAGCCTAAAAATGAATCCGGACAAGACTGACTTTGCTCTCATTGGTACAAAATCCTCCCTCAAAATGGCGAAACATTTCAGCATCAACGTCTCTGGCTCGACTGTCACCCCATCCGCTACCATCAAAGTGTTGGGAGTCCTCCTCGACCAGCACCTCAACTGGGATCCTCATGTATCCATGGTGGTACGGAGGTGCAATGCAATCACCGCATCTCTGTATAAAATCCGCCATCACCTCACTCCTGACGTCCTTAAACTCCTCGTCCAAACACACGTTTTTCCTCATATCCTTTACTGCCTGTCCGCCTGGGGAGGGGCTGCCCAGTGCCGTCTGCATCGCGTTCAGAAGTCCCTGAACTTTGCCGCTCGGCTCGTCACCGGCGTGCGACGTAGAGAACACATCTCGCCAGCTCTCACGTCTCTCGGGTGGGAGAGAGTAGAGGTACTGGTCGTCCGACACGACTGTACCAACGTCCACAAAGCCCTGACCAGTCGACAGTGCCCTAAGGCGCTGCGAAACATGTTCGCCAAGCGGGCTGACGTTTCGGCCAGGAGCACAAGGGCTGCCGACGCCGGAGACCTTCATCTTCCGAAATGTAGAATGGCTCAGACCCAGAAGGGTTTCTCGTACCGAGCAGTCGGCACGTGGAATGCGCTGCCATCAGCCGTGAAAGCTGCTCCGTCCAGGTGCGAATTTGTAGCCGCATTGGCAATAACCGAATGAGTGACGTGAGCGAGTGCCTCCCAATAATGCCTATGCAAACTGTATTGCGTCGTGTAAAACAAATGTCCTTACCACATGTACTGTACAGGAGCCGTAATAGCCACGTTGTGGATGGTTTCCTAAATAAATGACAAATGACAATGACAAAGTATTAGTGGTGTCAATCGGTAACGGCTACCACAATTTTGGTAACCGAACAAATGTTGTGACCGGGTTGGTAATCGGTCGGTCAGGCTCAGACTGGTTGTTGATTCAACTTTTTTGGAACGATGCAATCATGATTCATTTTGGAATCTGATTGATTCAATCACCGTTCGATTCACGGCGAAAATTTTGAGAATTGATTCTTTCCGATTCCAAAAATCAAAACAAATATTTCAACCGATTCACGTTTGATTCAGCATTTAAATATATGCTACATACATTATTCTAAATATTTTATTAAATATATATATATATATATATATATATATATATATATATATATATATATATATATATATATATATATATATATATATATATATATATATATACATACATACATACATACATACATACATACATACATACATACATACATACATACATACATACATACATACATACATACATACATACATACATACATACATACATACATACATACATATATATATATATATATATACTAAATATACATATATATGATCATTAAAACATTGTTACAGCAATACTATTTCAGTATAAATGAATGTAGCCACTGTGACTGCATGTATTTGCACAATTTACCAGTTCACTTGAATCGTTAAGAATCGTTAAATCTTTTGATTCAATCAGCCTTGATTTGATGCGGGTTTTGATTCAATCACGATTCATGAATCAAAAGATCTAGTGGTGAATTAATTATTGTTTTATTCAAATAATTTGGATTGAACGATTCCAATCGATTCAATCAGTCGAATCAATAACCAGTCTGGTCAGGCTCATAAATTTTTGGACTCTTTTCGGTCAGCCTAATCTTAAACAATTCACTTTTTGTCACACCTTTACACATTATATCCAGCAAATTTGCTCCAAATTCAATCAATTAATGTAAATACTAAATAGAACACATCATTATTATATCAAGATTGAAGATATTGCTCCAGTGTCAGAAAAGTGGTTCCACGATCTAAGTTCGCGGAACAAATTTTTCGCCAGCGTCGGAACAAATTTTGTAACTCATATACTAATAATTTTTGCGTAATTTTTTATACGTATTTCTACACAACCTATTTTCATATATGCCAATATGTGCATATATTATGATGTGGAAAGTTGATGACTCGTCAGTCGTATTTCCTGTACAGATAGTCTTGGCGTCAGTCGGGGACCGAGACTCCCGGATCGTATGTTAAAAGGTTACCTTGTATCGTTGCGTATGCGTATATGGGGAACTGGGCGTCTAAAGTACTGCCGTCTTTTGCATAACGTGTTTTTAGTGTCCCAGGGTTATCTATGGCCCCGATGACGATGGTATCGGTTGTGGAGTTGTAATCTGAATACGAAAAAAGTTTTGGGGAGGTTTTAACATTTTTTTTTAAGTACCAGTTTTTCTTCCCTAAATCACTGCAGAAATTTCGGATGTTGGGAATTCGGAGGTTCCGCCTTATTTTTTTTGTTGACAATTTGTGTCGCATCACTGTCACGTTCCGGCCATTGTTGATGGGGTCGTCTCTCCAGGGGTGGTGCGGGGCAGATGAAAGGGAGTGGGGTGGTGGGTGAGATGGGGGTCATCTCTCCGGGGGTGGTGCGGGGCAGGGGGTGGGGAGGGTGGGATGGGGAGTCATCTCTCCGGGGGTGGTGCGGGGCAGATGCAGGGGGCGGGGAGGATGGGGTGGTGGGTGAGAGGGGGTCATCTCTCCGGGGGTGGTGCGGGGCAGATGCAGGGGGCGGGGAGGGTGGGGTGGTGGGTGAGATGGGGTCATCTCTCCGGGGGTGGTGCGGGGCAGATGCAGGGGTGGGGTGGTGGGTGAGATGGGGTCATCTCTCCAGGGGTGGTGCGGGGCAGATGCAAAGGGCGGGGAGGGTGGGGTGGTGGGTGAGATGGGGTCATCTCTCCGGGGTGGTGCGGGGCAGGGGGCGGGGAGGGTGGGGTGGTGGGTGAGATGGGGTCATCTCTCCGGGGGTGGTGCGGGACAGATGTAGGGGGCGGGGAGGGTGGGGTGGTGGGTGAGATGGGGTCATCTCTCCTCCCCAGCTCTGGAAGCAGCTGCCGACCGCCCGAGGCTCCGACGGAATAACAATCACTGTAACAGCTCTGGAAGAGATGCCGGTCCTCGTTCCGGCAGACGTTCTGAAGACATCCCGGAGAGCCCTCGAGAGGTCCCAGAGTGGTCCCGGAATTGTTCCGGAATTGTGCGAACGTTACTCGAAAATCGCCCGAAATCGTCTGGGAATCTGATCGCTTGGGATCTCCCAGAATCGCCTGGCAGCTACCTCAGAGACCAGTGTCCCGGAATGGCCATCGGGTCGTCCCGGAATCATCCTAACGTTTCCCGGAAATCGCCAGGATATTGCCCGGAGTCTCTCGAAATCTACCGAAATCGCCCGGTTGCTTTGTTTGAGTTTCCCAGAAAGTTTCCCTCCCAAAAGTTCCCCCTCCCCAAACAATCATTTTTTGCCGTTTTAGATACCGTTTTTCCTGTTTTTCTTTTTTCCCTTTTCTTTTTATTTGCTGTTCTGTGAACTGCTCAGATGTAAGCGGTACTTTCTGGATCCATGTATAAACCGTTTTGGACACGAATGAGGCAACTGTTCACCGATCGTTATCTATGTTACCAGATTGTTAATACGGTCGTGACCTTTATTCGAAGTCCTTTTCAGTGGATAGCTACGCCACCAGAAGGAGGTTGGAGGTCAACTTAGGGTGGGATACAGCTCTTCGGGGTACATCTATCCTTGAAGAGCAAATACAGCGATGACAATATGATCAAATGCCAATCTCAATCTCAATGAGCAACTACATGTCAATGCCATCCAAGCTGTGTATTGCGAATCTCATAGGATTGCAACTTTGCTCTCTGTGCAGATGCCATTTGGCCTCGGGAAGCCTGTAATTGCGCCTATTCAGTTGCCTTATCTAATAGTTCAATTGAGGAGGATGAGCGGCTGCACTGCTTGAAGCAGAAGTTGCGAGTGTTGCTGACGGCTGTGGGCTTTAGCGGCTTGATTGGCTCCCTGGCACCAGTCCGGCATCAATGCCGCGGTGCTGGATGGCTTATTTATAGTTTTTGGGGTCGGCAGCTTGACGCGGCAATGGGCGCAAGGCCGCTGATTGCGAGGAGACGCTTCTCGCCGGATTTCTCGAACGCCGTGCGCGACTCGCTACGGGACTCAATGTAATTGTGGCGGCCATTATTTATAGTTCCGGGTGTGCTATTATTTACAGTTGGGATCGTGGCGTGTCGGCGGTTGATTTATGTGACGCAGAAGCGACAGACGTGTCGCGTTTCTGCTGTGTCTTATTAGTTATTAGGGTTGCTGTCATCCGGGATGTCCGCCCTCGCTCACAGCCTCGGGCGAGATATTGTAATCGCGTCAGTGGTGGATCCAGGGTTCAGGTAGGGCGCCGGCAGTGGTGGATCCAGGGAAGGCGCCGGCAGTGGTGGATCCAGGGAGGGCGCCGGCAGTGGTGGATCCAGGGAGGGCGCCGGCAGTGGTGGATCCAGGGAGGGCGCCGGCAGTGGTGGATCCAGGGAGGGCGCCGGCAGTGGTGGATCCAGGGAGGGCGCCGGCAGTGGTGGATCCAGGGAGGGCGCCGGCAGTGGTGGATCCAGGGTTCAGTCAGGTAGGGCGCCGTTAGTGGTGGATCCAGGGAGGGCGCCGGCAGTGGTGGATCCAGGGAGGGCGCCGACAGTAGTGGATCCAGGGTTCAGGGAGGGCGCCGGCAGTGGTGGATCCAGGATTCAGTCGGAGGGAACACAGTTAAAGTGGGCCTTTGGCGGATTTTGGTGGGTCCTTCGACCTTGCTGGCCCCTGTCATGTAAGGCATCGGCAGGTCAGAATGGGCCCTCGATAGGCGAGACCGAGACCTTTGTTTACAGAAGTCTCTTTGTAAACTGAGCCCTTAAAGGTAATAGTCCCCCTAACTACTGGAATCGGCCCTCTAAAGGCTGAACTGGACCTACAAGGACCAGAAGATGCCTCTATACAATAGAATGGACCCTCTATAGACACTTAGCTATGGGCCCTGCGAGACTCAAGAGTGGCCATGGCCCCTTGCCATCCCCCCTCCCCAACTCCATCTAGATCCGCCTCTGGCTCCTGGAGATCTATATTACTCATATGTGGCCATGACCACTCAGGCTGCTGATCCCCCCCCCCCCAACTCCATCTAGATCCGCCTCTGGCTCCTGGAGATCTATATTACTCATATGTGGCCAGTAGCCACTGAGGCTGCTGATTCCCCCCCCCCCCCCCCCAACTCCATCTAGATCCGCCTCTGGCTCCCGGATATCTAAATTACTCATATGTGGCCAGTGGCCACTGAGGCTGCTGATTTCAATTGTGCCGTATTTCGTAATGACCGTGTTGCCAGTTGGGGATATTTTTGCAGCGCCCGTTGGCGTTTGGTGATTTATTAATTCGCGCCGTGCCGGTGCTCGGCGCCACCTTCGCCGTGCCGGGGGGGGGGGGGGTGTTTAGACACACATCCTCTAACTCGAAAACTAAAAGGGCTAGAAAGACGCGGAAAATGCGTCCGAAAGCTTTCGTCAAGCACATTCCAAAGTACTTCAGATATTTTTCCTGAAGTCAATATTGAGGTCACCAGAAGTCATCAAAGGTCACATTTTCCAGTTTTAGGACTTCACTTCAGAAAGCCCCAGATTCCACGGGAACTATGATAGCTAGGAACAAACGGAAAAAAGCAATGGAAAGCTGTTTAAAAATACAATCGCTAAGGTGTCCTCAGATTTTAGCTCAGGTCAATAGTGTAGGCTCCAGAGCTCATCAAATATCAAAAAGGCTATTTTTTACCCAAACAAATTCACGAATAGCTTTTTACCTAATAACAAGGCAATAATTTTGACGCCATCGTGTTTGTCTCGTCAAGGCGCTTCGACTCATATTAGTGTTGACCAGGTTAGAACAACTTAAAAAAATTGACCTCAGGTCAAGGTCAAGTGGGGACCCAAGTAGGTCATGTTGCACATGGAAAGACGTGCCTCGACGAAACAAACACATTAGTGCCAGGTTCACTTCTCTATCGTCATTATGGCGAGAGTTATTGACAAAACTGTTGGTGACCTCGGATAACCTCGGCTGACCCTGTAGGGGTTACTGAACAAAAATGGCACCTAAGTAATTAAGAATGGTCTATAATAACATGATCCAGAAGGAATTAGACTGATATCTTGCGTATCCTTGGAATAGGAAGCATTTTAATATTTCCCCATTGACTTATAATGGGGAGGTCACGAAATTGACCCAACCTTAGGTCGCCGATATAACAAATCCAAGATATACGAATTGTAGATATATTTGACCTAATGAAATCCTGTAAGTGTAAAACCGATCATCCCAAAACTGTGATTGTGGTACGACCACAAGTTTTGTTTTGAGGTGGGGTCACGTGACTTGGTCTGGTGACCTGTCTTGAGATGACACGAGGTATTTTTTTTAAACATAATGTGGGCAATTGATGCCCGAACAGCTGTGCATAAAACGGCGGCGCTGCGCGCCGCTGTTTTTCCGCTATCCTCGAAAAACCTGATGTGGGGGGGGGGGGGGGGCTGAACACCCCCGGCACGGCGCGGGTTAACTGTACGGTTATTATTGTTTTCGTTTGAGTTTTGCCGAATGAGTCTGTTTGTGAAAGACGACCGATTGTGTTTTGTGCTGTTTTAGGAGGTTTTAATTTCGTTTTATCTGCACGGTGTTATATGTATGATATTTACAGTTGTGAGTGTTCACCGTTTTCGTTGAATGGTGTTCAGTATCGCTTGGTCAGTTTTCATTGGAGTTAGCAATAGCATCCACAGCTTCGTTGCTGAAGTAACACAAGCATGCTCCTATGAATTTCTAACATTGTTACCACCGGTGCTATCAAGAAGAATTGTTGCCACCGGCTTTATCAAGGAAAGAAAAGGCGTTATACGATGCTTGGGTGGAGCTACTAGCTATACTTTTGGTCGGTCCGCGGCCTCAATTAACTTTATCGTTTGATGTCATCCAGTTTGGACGGATGATCTGCCGCCCGCGAATCAAAAGTTATAACACGTTAGCGAAATTTTCCTCGCCTCCTCCAAAGATAGCTTATTTTGGCTAGTTGGCATTTTGAGAGATCAGCTTGAGCCGAAGAATGGCGCCTGGGCGTCCATACAGGCCACTCTGTAGATCGATGGTGTGTCTGTTTTACTGAAAATCCACCGACCCTGACGACGATACAGTGGAGTAAGGCATCATCACTAACTTTGCTCGGACTAGATGCGGTTTGAACCCATTCCCTCTGTTGGACATTGTTTGATCAGTGGAACTGGAAGACTAAACATGAAAAATAGACATACCATTCACATGACTCATTGACCAGACAACGGAAGAAATGTTAACGAAAGAAATCGAACATGACATCACTATTTGGATTTGCTATACATAGGCACTGTCGTGCAGCGATATGAGGCTGGCTTTCTGTCGTCACATAGTCCATCCCAATGTCCATCCCAATGTCCAATGTCCATCCCAATGTCCATCCCAATGTCCATCCCAATGTCCAATGTCCATCCCAATGTCCATCCCAATGTCCATCCCAATGTCCATCCCAATGTCCATCCCAATGTCCATCCCAATGTCCATCCCAATGTCCACCCCAATGTCCATTCAAGTGTCCATCCCAATGTCCATCCCAATGTTCATCCCAATGTCTATCCCAATGTCCATCCCAATGTCCATCCCAATGTCCATCCCAGTGTCCATCCCAATGTCCATCCCAATGTCCATCCCAATGTCCATCCCAATGTCTATCCCAATGTCTATCCCAATGTCAATCCCAATGTCCATCCCAATGTCAATCCCAATGTCCATCCCAATGTCCATCCCAATGTCCATCTCAATGTCCATCCCAATGTCCACCCCAGTGTCCATCTCAATGTCCATCCCAATGTTCATCCCAATGTCCATCCCAATGTCCAATGTCCATCCCAATGTCCATCCCAATGTCCATCCCAATGTCCACCCCAATGTCCATCCCAATGTCCACCCCAATGTCCATCCCAGTGTCCATCCCAATGTCCATCCCAATGTTCATCCCAATGTCCATCCCAATGTCCACCCCAGTGTCCATCCCAATGTCCATCCCAATGTCCACCCCAATGTCCATCCCAATGTCCAATGTCCATCCCAATGTCCATCCCAATGTCCATCCCAATGTCCACCCCAATGTCCATCCCAATGTCCACCCCAGTGTCCATCCCAATGTCCATCCCAATGTCCATCCCAATGTCCAATGTCCATCCCAATGTCGATCCCAATGTCCACCCCAATGTCCATCCCAATGTCCACCCCAATGTCCATCCCAGTGTCCATCCCAATGTCCATCCCAATGTTCATCCCAATGTCCAATGTCCATCACAATGTCCATCCCAATGTCCACCCCAATGTCCATCCCAGTGTCCATCCCAATGTCCATCCCAATGTCCAATGTCCATCCCAATGTCCATCCCAATGTCCAATGTCCATCCCAATGTCCATCCCAATGTCCATCCCAATGTCCATCCCAATGTTCATCCCAATGTCCATCCCAATGTCCATCCCAGTGTCCAATGTCCATCCCAATGTCCATCCCAATGTCCATCCCAATGTCCATCCCAATGTCCATCCCAGTGTCCATCCCAATGTCCATCCCAATGTCCATCCCAATGTCCATCCCAGTGTCCATCCCAATGTCCATCCCAATGTCCATCCCAATGTCCATCCCAGTGTCCATCCCAATGTCCATCCCAATGTCCATCCCAATGTCCATCCCAGTGTCCATCCCAGTGTCCATCCCAATGTCCATCCCAATGTCCATCCCAATGTCCATCCCAGTGTCCATCCCAATGTCCATCCCAATGTCCATCCCAATGTCCATCCCAATGTCCATCCCAATGTCCATCCCAGTGTCCATCCCAATGTCCATCCCAATGTCCATCCCAATGTCCATCCCAGTGTCCATCCCAATGTCCATCCCAATGTCCATCCCAATGTCCATCCCAATGTCCATCCCAATGTCCATCCCAGTGTCCATCCCAATGTCCATCCCAATGTCCATCCCAATGTCCATCCCAGTGTCCATCCCAATGTCCATCCCAATGTCCATCCCAATGTCCATCCCAATGTCCATCCCAGTGTCCATCCCAATGTCCATCCCAATGTCCATCCCAATGTCCATCCCAATGTCCATCCCAATGTCCATCCCAATGTCCAATGTCCATCCCAATGTCCATCCCAATGTCCATCCCAATGTCCATCCCAATGTCCACCGAGCTGTCTGTGGCATCAGACACGGGTCGGTGGCAAGGATAGGCATAACTTAGTTATAATTAGTAATAATAAATCGTAAATCAACTGCCGAATGGCGCTGCATCAATACACGTATAAGTCAGCGATCACCACCAGCCTGATACACAGAGCCGGCTACAACGGCAGACAGTTTCTGACGTCACATATTTGCGCAGTGGTTCAGTGATGTTATTTGAACTCGTTCTTGCTCGTTTAATTACAGCTGGTTTCAGCCATTTAAAGTGATACATTTTATAGTGCATCTATATCATTTAAAGTGGTACATCTAATAGTGCATCTAGCGTGAATAAAGTGATACATTTTATATTGCATCTGGCGTGAATTTTAGCTCGTTTCAGCCATTTAAAGTGATACATTTTATAGTGCATCTATATCCTTTAAAGTGATACATTTTATAGTGCATCTAGCGTGAATAAAGTGATACATTTTATAGTGCATCTATCGTGATTATAGTGCATCTATCGTGAATTGGTTTCACTCTTCTCCGATGCCTTTCTGGACGACATTCAGCCTGAAATTGAGATATGTTGTTATTTAGCAATTTAGTTTTCGATGACACCGCCAGCATGCTTAGTGCACGTACTTACAGAACCCAAAATAATAAAACCGAGTAACACGAAACCGAGTAACGTACCCACTTACTTTATATATGGTCCCTCTCCCGACCAGTCACTCGGTCACCCTCTCCCGACCAGGCACTCGGTCACTTTACAGGGCATACATATGCTGATATTAAATATTCGCCACTATCTTGTCAATAGCTGGACTTTCACATGTTGATACTGAAGTATTGGCCTATATCTTGGCTCTATGAGGTACCTCGGGCTCCATATGTTGACACGAGTGTCCGATCATCATCACGAGTGTCACGAATGTCACGAGTGTCCGAGTGTCCGAGTGTCCGAGTGTCAGTGTCACGAGAGTCAGAGTGTGACGAGAGTCAGAGTGTCACGAGTGTCAGTGTCACGAGTGTCCGAGTGTCAAGAGTCACGATTGTCACGAGTGTCACCAGTGTCACGAGTGTCACGAGTGTCACGAGTGTCACGAGTGTCACGGGTGTTAGAGTGTCACGAGTGTCACGAGAGTCACGAGAGTCACGAGAGTCAGAGTGTCACGAGTGTCAGTGTCACGAGTGTCACGGGTGCCAGAGTGTCACGAGTGTCACGAGTGTCAGTGTCACGAGTGTCAGTGTCACGAGTGTCCGAGTGTCACAAGAGTCACGAGTGTCACGAGTGTCACGAGTGTCACGAGTGGCACGGGTGTCACGAGTGTCACCAGTGTCACGAGTGGCACGGGTGTCAGAGTGTCACGAGTGTCACGAGTGTCACCAGTGTCACGAGTGTCACGAGTGTCACGGGTGTCACGGGTGTCACGGGTGTCACGTGTGTCAGAGTGTCACGAGTGTCACGAGTGTCACGAGAGTCAGAGTGTCACGAGTGTCAGTGTCACGAGTGTCACGAGAGTCAGAGTGTCACGAGTGTCAGTGTCACGAGTGTCCCGAGTGTCAGTGTCACGATTGTCACGATTGTCACGAGTGTCACGAGTGTCACGAGTGTCACGAGTGTCACGAGTGTCACGAGTGTCACGAGTGTCACGAGTGTCACGAGTGTCACGAGTGTCACGGGTGTCAGTGTCACGAGTGTCACGAGAGTCACGAGTATCACGAGAGTCAGAGTGTCACGAGTGTCAGTGTCACGAGTGTCAGTGTCACGAGTGTCAGTGTCACGATTGTCACGAGTGTCACGAGTGTCACAAGTGTCACGGGTGCCAGAGTGTCACGAGTGTCACGAGTGTCCGAGTGTCAGTGCCACGAGTGTCACGAGAGTCAGAGTGTCACGAGTGTCAGTGTCACGAGTGTCACGAGAGTCAGAGTGTCAGTGTCACGAGTGTCCGAGTGTCACAAGAGTCACGAGTGTCACGAGTGTCACGAGTGTCACCAGTGTCACGAGTGTCACGAGTGTCACGGGTGTCAGTGTCACGAGTGTCACGAGTGTCACAAGTATCACGAGTGTCACGTGTCACGAGTGTCACGGGTGTCACGGGTGTCACGAGTGTCACGAGAGTCACGAGTGTCCGAGTGTCAGTGTCACGAGTTTCACGAGTGTCAGTGTCACGAGTGTCCACGAGTGTCAGAGTGGCAGTGTCACGAGTGTCACGAGTGTCACGGGTGTCACGGGTGTCACGAGTGTCACGAGTGTCACGAGTGTCACGAGTGTCACGAGTGTCACGAGTGTCACGAGTGTCACGAGTGTCACGAGTGCCCGAGAGTCACGAGTGTCACGAGTGTCACGAGTGTCACGAGTGTCACGAGTGTCATGAGTGTCACGAGTGTCACGAGTGTCACGAGTGTCACGAGTGTCACGAGTGTCACGGGTGTCACGGGTGTCACGGGTGTCAGAGTGTCACGAGTGTCACGAGTGTCACGAGTGCCCGAGTGTCACGAGTGCCCGAGTGTCAGTGTCAGTGTCACGAGTGTCACGAGTGTCACGAGTGTCACGAGTGTCACAAGAGTCACGAGTGTCACGAGTGTCACGAGTGTCACGAGTGTCACGAGTGTCGGGTGTCAGAGTGTCACGAGTGTCATGAGTGGCACGAGTGGCACGAGTGTCATGAGTGGCACGAGTGTCACGAGTGTCAGAGTGTCACGAGTGTCACAAGAGTCACGAGTGTCACGAGTGTCCGAGTGTCAGTGTCACGAGTGTCACGAGTGTCAGTGTCACGAGTGTCACGAGTGTCAGTGTCAGTGTCACGAGTGTCACGAGTGTCACGAGTGTCACGAGTATCACGAGTATCACGAGTATCACGAGTATCACGAGTGTCACGAGTGTCACGAGTGTCACGAGTGTCACGAGTGTCACGAGAGTCACGAGAGTCACGAGTGGCACGAGTGGCACGAGTGTCACGAGTGTCACGTGTGGCACGAGCGTCACGAGCGTCACGAGCGTCACGAGCGTCATAAGAGTCACGAGTGTCCGAGTGTCAGTGTCACGAGTGTCACGAGTGTCAGTGTCACGAGTGTCACGAGTGTCACGAGTGTCAGAGTGTCAGTGTCACGAGTGTCACGAGTGTCACGAGTGGCACGAGTGTCACGAGTGTCACGAGTGTCAGAGTATCACGAGTGTCAGAGTATCACGAGTGTCAGAGTATCACGAGTGGCACGAGTGTCACCAGTCACCAGTGTCACGAGTGTCAGAGTATCACGAGTGTCACGAGTGTCACGAGTGTCACGAGTGTCACGAGTGTCAGAGTATCACGAGTGTCACGAGTGTCACGAGTGTCAGAGTATCACGAGTGTCACGAGTGTCACGAGTGTCACGAGTGTCACGAGTGTCACCAGTGTCCGATCATCGGCATACGGTGGGCCGGATCTGGAATCAGCTCCTTCCTTTAAGAGATTCTATTCGATGGAGCGTACAATTCCCGCCAGTAGTTCTCCTGCAGAGCAGTGCTAAAATAATATGAATAAGATGGACGCTTGATAGCCTTAACGTGTTAAAATGCCCCCCCCCCCCCCCCGAACAAGTACCCACCGCACGAAAACAGCTGCGGTGTTCGCACCTTGAGAACAGACGGTTTGGCCGGGATGCGGGCTTCAGGTTCCGGGCACGGAGGGGGGGGGGGGTATTAATGAGCCGTCCATAATGAGGTTAGCGTGCGAGCGTGCGTTGTGGAGGTCAGAGGTCACTGCCGAGTCTCGGCCGAAAAAATGGCGGCCTCGTGTAGTATTGTAGTGTAGAGTTGTTTTCAGAGTCTCTCTTGATGATGATGATGATGATGACGATGATGATTATATGTTTATTGAGCAAAAACAGGAAACAAGCAGAGATGTGAGGAAAAGGTGCAACAGCACTTTAAGCGCTTATCACTCAGCACCATTTTCCGAACCACGCACATACATACACTCACTCACATGCAACCCTCGCAAACGCTCCGACCGCTCCCCTCCCACCTACCTCCTCACACACAACCCTCGCAAACGCACCGACCGCTCCCCTCCCACCCGCCTCACTCACACACAACCCTCGCAAACGCACCGACCGACCCACACACATACATACACTCACTCACACACAACCCTCGCAAACACACCGCACATACATACACTCACTCACATGCAACCCTCGCAAACGCTCCGACCGCTCCCCTCCCACCTACCTCCTCACACACAACCCTCGCAAACGCACCGACCGCTCCCCTCCCACCCGCCTCACTCACACACAACCCTCGCAAACGCACCGACCGACCCACGCACATACATACACTCACTCACACACAACCCTCGCAAACGCACCGACCGCTCCCTCCCACCCGCCGACCTGTTGACAGTAGCTAGCTCTTACGAAAGTCTAAACAGTAGCTAGCTCTTACGAATGTCTAAACAAAAGTTCCTGAACGAGACGAGTCGCGAGGTCTCCCAGTGTAAATCCGGTGTTTTCAGAGTCTACTATGGAGAGCCTGGCGCTGAGGTGTCCGGGTGTAGGGTACTATGCCGTTTATGCAGGGTTAAATTCACGACCTGGGCTTTCAACAGTCCCCAAAGAACCTTTTTGGTCTTTGCGTGCAAATATTTAATGGAAATATGCTATCTTAATAAGCAAGTCATGATTGTTTTCAATTTGTAGGCCTTCCAGTGCGTTTCAAATGAACAGATATCGAACCTACACATATATGAACACTATTGCAACCAAGCTAGCATAAAACCCAGCCAAGCTAGCATAAAACCCAGCCAAGCTAGCATACAACCCAGCCAAGCTAGCATAAAACCCAGCCAAGCTAGCATAAAACAGTTTCCTTGTGAACAACCTCGCGTTCATTGCATTCTGGGAATCCATAAGGCCAGGCGCCTTTGACCCCGAGACTAGAGCCGGACACGGGACACATTGTCAGCCCCCATTCCGTTCCAGCCCATTCAGCCAGATCCAAACCCGTTCCAACCCCAATTCATAACGGATGGCCCCTCCCGTTCCCACCCGTAGCCAGGATTTCTCTGAGGGTGTGGTCACGTGGGTGGTAGAAAACATTCGCTCCTCAGCCATATGTTATTGAACCGGGGGGGGGGGGGGGGGGTCGTCAGAGAATCAAATTTTTATAGTGTAAATTGATTTTGCTCTGGGGGGGGGGGGGGGGGGGCGTGGCCCCCGTGGCCCCCTTGGCTACGTCCGATACGCCTACCTACATTCATGTATCTATGTCTTATTTGGCATGTTCTCATTGCTTTCCGTGGCATAAACATAATTACTTCAATTAATTTAATATCCCCACTGTAGAGTGCAGACTGCAGACCCCACTGTCCACATCTGATATGGAGAGTGGGGTCCAGTGTAACCGATTGCTCTAGAGCAGCACCGCCTTTCATTGAAAATTGGAATAGCAGATAAATAACACTCAGTAATCACCACTCACCAGCTACATCAACGTCCAGCAGCACACAGCAGCCACGAAACCAAGCGACAATAGCATTGTTGAATCTTCAAGGCTATGTAAATGTCCACACTCCACACACCGTAGTGCAATCAAACTCATTGCGTCGCACATGCGACAAGATCGTGGCGCATGTGCGACGTAATGAGTGCGACGCAATTAGGTTTGCCTCTCGAATCCTTGATATGGCAGCAATTCATCTTTACACTTCAGTTTACAATAGCACAAATCTCGTGTATGTAGAAACTATGTTTATGTATGTAGAAACTATTTTTGCTACAATTGCTTATTTGTTTATTCAGAAGGTATAATTACATTTCCCTTTTACAATGAAGTAATATAAACATTAACAAGACTGTCTTAGCCTGTATTCACCGCTAGGTATTCTAAATTCTCCAAAATGGCTGACAGAATTGGGCAGTCTTAAAGGGAACCAACCGCGCTATTTGCGACGCGACCCAAGGCCATATAATAGGCTAGGTAGAACCAAGGCTGGTAGAACCGTCCTATTGCACAAATCGCGTCAAGTGACGTCACCGAGGGTACATTTCTATCCGTCATAGCAAGCACTACTATGCAACTATGCATATGAAACACTACTTCGCAAGTGCATACATGTAAAGTACATCATCAATAATTTATGTTAGACAGTATAAACTCATATTTATCCAAAAATAAACTGTAAGGGATCCAAAAGGTTGTCCCCCTGGTGACGTCATTAGCACCGAATTTGCAATGGCTTATATGCATTGGGATGACAACGACATGTACGCAACCAAGGCCAAAGCCAAGGTCGCGACATTGTTGTGTTGCCTGTTGGGGTTGGGCAAAATATGCTTATATTAATACTTTGTTTGAGGTTAGGGTACGTATAAGCTGGGTGTTCTCGTTTGATCAGACGTTGTATTGTGTTATTCTACCTTTACTTCGCTTACAAATATGAAGACAAGACATGCGCGGCCATTCAGAACCTTTCTTTCTTGGACAGCCACTGATGCAGTTTCTTATGTGATGAACTCCTTAAATTTGTAATTTTCAACCTTTTGGTTGTTGCTGTTTGATTAACATCAGTCTCCAAGGCCATGGGTTGCAGGTGCTGAAATGTGTTTTAGGCCTCTAAGGAAGTTTTTTCTTCCTACTTTCTAGCTTTTCATATGAGTGCCGCTTCTGAACAATTCACCTGAGATTCACTTTGTAAGAGCAAGAATAATGCCTGTGTTTATTCATGCTTATTATTCATTATTCGTGCTTATTATTCATTATTCATGCTTATTATTCATTATTCATGCTTATTCATGTTCTGTCAGATGTAGCTCTTCTGCAACTGTGAAATGATTAGTGCAAATTGCATGTGCTCATAAGTTGATACCTTATTTATATTCTTTCATAACAGATTGTAGAAATGTTTTCCCGTCTATCGCCATTCTGCCTGATTGGTTTTATATTTATCTGAAGTATATTATTGTTCATTTTAAGTGATGTATGCAGACAAACAGCCAGACGCGCAATCACCACTGGAGTCACTGGGGATCAGTTCCCAGTAACATTTTCGGATTTTAACCTTACGCCTACACTACCACACGATTACACTACCGCACGTACGGAATTCATTCAGATGGGCGTTGCATGAAAAGAATCGACTTCAAGTGCCTCCGTCACCACCTACTTTCGGAAGGTGGGGACGGAGGTTATGCCTATGCAAACAGCCTAAACATGTATGGACTTAAAGTGGACAAATGTATATTTCTGACTGTAAGGTGGATTCTGCGTGTGGATTCCACACGCAATTCCTGGTAGGGATAGTGCATCTGGTTCCCAGTTCACATTTCTGGAACCTTGGCATGTCTAAGCTAAGTGTGTTTATGCTATGAATGTGTTGTGCGATAGTTGCACATCAGAGTTTTTTTCATTCAGTTTTTCTTATTTATTTATTTTTTGGGGGTGGGTGGTTCGCGACATAATTATAGTCTCCCGTAACCCGTTCCAAGCCGCTCATTTCCCAAAAAATGTGCCCCATTCCCATCCATTCCCTTCCCATTCCCATTCCCATACGGGATTGCCGCTCCATGAAAGTCTCTACCAGAGACACACTGCCGCATGCATGGCGCCCCCTTCCGGGAGGCCGACATTCGACGAGCTCTTACACGCGGCGGGACTTTGGCGTCTCAGAAAACAATCACCTGCTTCACGACCAGGTCACGCCTCCGAGCTGCAGCTCGCTGAATTCAGCTTCTCGCAGCGGAGGTGTTCTAAGTGCGGGGCTGTATGAAGATGGGAAGCTCTCATGACCTTTCCCGCCGTAAGTACTTCTCCCTGTTTGATGCTGCGACATAAAATGGCGCCAAATGATTTTCTGGAAGCTGCTGTTGCTGGACCGGAACTGGGTATATTCCGGGCAGGAACTGGGTATATTCCGGGCAGGAACTGGTCACTGGGGGATCCAGAGATTTCGTCGAGCCCATGCCTCCCCAACAACAAAAAACGACTAAAATCGGTCGAAAAGCGACACGTTCCCTGTCTTTTTTATATCAATATAAATTTTACCGATGAAACTTAAGCTAATTTTAAAATCCGTTCTTAATTCACAAGAAAGCAAAATCTCATCAGTGTTTTGGTCTAAGAAGTGGTCAATTTGGTAAGAAAATCAAAGTTGTTAAAATTGATCAATATGGTTGTCACTAAGTAAAGTTAGGCATTTTTTGTTCGGGGGGGGAGAGGAACCCAAACCAACGTTTAGCCGTTCTAAATCCTCCACTGGAACCGCGAGCATCAGCACGTGACACGAGCTATTTGACATAATCAGCACGGCGTAGACACGGGCTACTGGTATGGGTAAAACGCATTAAGTCATACTTCGAAATTGATCATATCGCCCGTAGGTGTTTAACCCTCGCCCTACGGGAGCTTTTTTCACCTTCGCCCTACGGGGGGGGGGGGGCCTGACAGGCCCCCCTGTTAACATCCAAACCAAACATTTTAGAGCAATGCGGTAAGAACTAGCATGTTGCCTGTCATGAGAGGAATATAACAGTATGCGATTTTTAGGTTTCAGGTCAACGGGTGACCTTCCAGGTCAAGTGAATGACCTCGGATTTATCACGTCCAGAACAGCGATTTTGCTCTTCAGAAAACCTCAAAATTAGAAATTGATAAATGTAAATAAAAAGGCATGTTCCTAGACCAGTTTTGGCTCAGAAATACCGAAAAGGTAATTATTTGTTCGTATCTTGTCAAAAAAAGTAAAAACAAAAGTTATTTTTCAAAATGACGTCATCAGTTTCTTACACTTAGGGAGCCATCACTCAGTCAAAAATGAAGATATTACTTTGAAATTTGGTATGGGTATTGTCCATACTCAGTTCTCTCACATATATTCCGGTTTGTCTAATATCTTTGAAAATTTTGTGGGAATTAAAAAAAAAAATGAAATTTTGTATCTTTGGTGAATTGCGTTTGCAATTTGCTTTAAAATTCTGTTTTCTACGAATTTTTTTCCCAACATGACATCAAAACATGATTATCTCCCAAACTACTTAACCAATTTCTATTAAATTTTTACAGCATACGTATAATTGTTGTAAACTCAGCTACCAAAAATTTCAGCAAGACGCACCATGCATGCATGCATGTGTAACAAGTTATTCAAGAAAAACCTCAGGGGGGGCCTGTCAGCCCCCCCCCCCCCTAGGGCGATGGTTAAGACGGCAACACAACCGATTTAACCTCTTCTGAAGAGCATCTGATGAATTCAACATCTCACATCGAGTGCATGACGAGCCATTACTTATGTTATTGGTAAAAGTTTTACATGGCACAACAATTGAGCGATAGTTTTGTTCAAGTGCCTTTGGTAAACTAATGGCCCAAAGCATTATTAAATAGTGCTGGTGGTAGACAGTAGGGATGCAAATTTCAGGACCACGGAGCCGGCGCCGGGCCCAAATTCAGGCCCGGCGGGCCTGAAGCTGTGTCTGAACTCAGGATTGCCGGTCTCAGCACAAGTTCGGGGGTTAAAATATTGTTTAATGTATAATGAAGTAGACATGCAGATTGCTGGCTGCCGGGCCTGGCGGGTGCTGCCACATGTGGCCGGGCTTGATGCCGGTGCCAACTCATGTATTGACGATGACGGTGCCGGTTCCTGTTTTTGGAGACATTTTTGCATCTCTAGTAGACAGTTCAGTATCTTTACGGGGAGCAATATTAACCAGGTATATCAACATCAACGTGATAGCCTCTAGTCTGACCTAGTGCTCAGGGCGCATACCGGTGCGAAGTACCTGTTCGTTCATAACATACCAATCACAGCCAATCGGCATTCTTTATCGCCGTCCAAATTCTCCATCGCCGCCGCCGATCGCAAACACGAATTCCTGCCGGGGGTATGGCGCCGACATTCGCCGCATGACTTCGCAATACCGCATGAACGGAATCCAAACGACAAAATTAGACGTCATTTTCAGCAGAAGCACGCGCGAATCATCCTCAGGCTACCCCGAAAAGCAACGGCACGATTAGACGTCATTTTCAGCAGCAACACGCGCGAATCATCCTCAGGCTGCCCAAAAGAGTACATGATGAACATATACAGATGAACACATGATGCACATATGCAGCCCGGCTATTATCTTGATCATGTCGAGGTAGCAGTTCTGGCAAACGGCGATTGCCTTGCCGCGCTTTATAGCTCTCAGCGGATTTATGGGAGTTGTAAAGTGGATTTACGGTGGCTAGCGGAATGCACCACTCGGCAGGCCGGCTAGGTCGATGCTGCATTGAGGTCGTGATATCGACCGTAAACGCTAACGTGCAATTCGGGACCGGACAGGACTTTGGTCAGAAGCGCTAGCAGGACCATTGGCAGGAGCGCTAGCAGGACCTTTGGCAGGAGCGCTAGCAGGACCTTTGGCAGGAGCGCTAGCAGGACCTTTGGCAGGAGCGCTAGCAGGACCTTTGGCAGGAGCGCTAGCAGGACTTTGGTTAGGAGCGCTAGCAGAACTTTGGGCAGGAGCGCTAGCAGGACTTTGGACAGGAGCGCTAGCGGGACCTTTGGCAGGAGCGCTAGCAGGACCTTTGGCAGGAGTGCTAGCAGGACTTTGGCAGGAGGCTAACAGGACTTGGGGCAGGGGCGATGGCGCTACGACGACGCAGTGGTTGGTTTGAATGGAGACTACGTTTAAATGTACACGTGTGGGTTCATCATTGCCTTGTTGCATTGCTCTGCCTAATTATCTTACTTTTCATGTACCATTTCTGAGCCAGGCAGGAAGTGCTTTATGGAATATGCTTTGTTTCGTAAGAGGAGGATTAAAAAAAAAATAGTCCGAATATTATGATGGGGTGGATTTCCGAGATCAGGACCCACGCTAAGCTAAGCTTGTTGCGCAGGCCCTGACCCCACCATCCGATCGTGCAATTCCAGTCACCGGGGGGGGGGGGGGGGATTTAGAGACGAAAGTTGAACGTCCCCTAGCGACTGAGGACGGTCCGCCCGGCTCGCTGGCTTCATCTGACCTTGAACGCGCGGCCGCTGCCACCGGCCATAGGTGACCTGTGGCCGGTGGAGATAAAGGAAATATATTTGGAGATAACAAAATTGGAAAAGGACAAATGTAGGGAAAGAAAACCTCTTTAATAGAGGGAGAAGGTGTGCTGCTAAAATAGATTGAAGCATAACGCAAAGATTGAAGCGACAGCCTAGGAACATTCGAAATATTGCGAGGAGGTGAAATTGGGCCTTGATTCGTTCCTTCGTGTGCAATCTGTGGCTGTTCAGATTCCTTGATATTGGGGAGTAGGCCACTTCTGGCCTGTTTTCTTCCCTTCTCGCAATGCGTATGCTGGCGATTTGACTCAACCTCCCGACGAAAAATGACAGCAGTCTCATCGTCGCAAAGCCCCAGTACCACCACCACTCTAACCTAACCTAAGTTGTCAGTACCACCACCACTCTAACCTAACCTAAGTTGTCAGTACCACCACCACTCTAACCTAACCTAAGTTGTCAGTACCACCACCACTCTAACCTAACCTAAGTTGTCAGTACCACCACCACTCTAACCTAACCTAAGTTGTCAGTACCACCACCACTCTAACCTAACCTAAGTTGTCAGTACCACCACCACTCTAACCTAACCTAAGTTGTCAGTACCACCACCACTCTAACCTAACCTAAGTTGTCAGTACCACCACCACTCTAACCTAACCTAAGTTGTCAGTACCACCACCACTCTAACCTAACCTAAGTTGTCAGTACCACCACCACTCTAACCTAACCTAAGTTGTCAGTACCACCACCACTCTAACCTAACCTAAGTTGTCAGTACCACCACCACTCTAACCTAACCTAAGTTGTCAGTACCACCACCACTCTAACCTAACCTAAGTTGTCAGTACCACCACCACTCTAACCTAACCTAAGTTGTCAGTACCACCACCACTCTAACCTAAGTTGTCAGTACCACCACCACTCTAACCTAACCTAAGTTGTCAGTACCACCACCACTCTAACCTAACCTAAGTTGTCAGTACCACCACCACTCTAACCTAACCTAAGTTGTCAGTACCACCACCACTCTAACCTAACCTAAGTTGTCAGTACCACCACCACTCTAACCTAACCTAAGTTGTCAGTACCACCACCACTCTAACCTAACCTAAGTTGTCAGTACCACCACCACTCTAACCTAACCTAAGTTGTCAGTACCACCACCACTCTAACCTAACCTAAGTTGTCAGTACCACCACCACTCTAACCTAACCTAAGTTGTCAGTACCACCACCACTCTAACCTAAATTGTCAGTAGT
This sequence comes from Chirona hameri, assembly GCA_036785665.1. Taxonomy (NCBI): domain Eukaryota; kingdom Metazoa; phylum Arthropoda; class Thecostraca; order Balanomorpha; family Balanidae; genus Chirona; species Chirona hameri. The sequence goes on from JAXIVJ010001378.1 coordinate 95,237, forward strand.
TACCACTCCCGCCACACGTGTTACCGACAGACGCCTGTCATGAAGTTACTGATAATACCACCGCTAAGTCCCCAGCCTACACCCTCTTCAACAGGAGGAGGAGGACCATTACTATAATCTCTCATCAGCATCAGCACGGTTATATTTGCCGGCTCATCCTGGCAACAAGGGAAACAGATCAGACAAGCTACCCCTCGCTCGCTGTGCTGTGCTGTGCTGTGCTGTGCTGTGCTGTGATGTTCTGTGCTGTGCTGTGCTGTGCTGTGCTGTGCTGTGGTGTGATGTGCTGTGCTATGATGTACTGTGCAGTAGTGTGATGTGCCGTGCTGTGCTGTGACAGGCGCTGTGCTGTGCTGTGCTTTGCTGTGCCGTGCCGTGCCGTGCCGTGCCGTGCCGTGCCGTGTCGTGTCGTGTCGTGTCGTGCCGTGCCGTGCCGTGCCGTACCGTGCCGTGCCGTGCCGTGTCGTGTCGTGTCGTGCCGTGCCGTGCCGTGCCGTGTCGTGCCGTGCCGTGTCGTGCCGTGCCGTGCCGTGCCGTGCCGTGCCGTGCCGTGCTGTACTGCGTTGTCTACCCTCTGCTACCTTGGACGAATGCGTAGGTTGTGCGCTCATGCTCTAGCCGACGGATCAGGGGGGGGGGGCGGCTACCTGAATGGCCCATTGTGTCGGCGAAGGCACGGGGGCGGGGTCAAGGCTGGTTTGCGGGCGACCAATTAGCTTTGTGTGTGTATACAAGTGTGGGCGACGAGAGCTGTGGTGGGCGGACGGACTGAGAGGGCCGGTGGCTGTGGAGAGCTGTGGTGGGCGGACGGACTGAGAGGGCCGGTGGCTGTGGAGAGCTGTGGTGGGCGGACGGACTGAGAGGGCCGGTGGCTGTGGAGAGCTGTGGTGGGCGGACGGACTGAGAGGGCCGGTGGCTGTGGAGAGCTGTGGTGGGCGGACGGACTGAGAGGGCCGGTGGCTGTGGAGAGCTGTGGTGGGCGGACGGACTGAGAGGGCCGGTGGCTGTGGAGAGCTGTGGTGGGCGGACGGACTGAGAGGGCCGGTGGCTGTGGAGAGCTGTGGTGGGCGGACGGACTGAGAGGGCCGGTGGCTGTGGAGAGCTGTGGTGGGCGGACGGACTGAGAGGGCCGGTGGCTGTGGAGAGCTGTGGTGGGCGGACGGACTGAGAGGGCCGGTGGCTGTGGAGAGCTGTGGTGGGCGGACGGACTGAGAGGGCCGGTGGCTGTGGAGAGCTGTGGTGGGCGGACGGACTGAGAGGGCCGGTGGCTGTGGAGAGCTGTGGTGGGCGGACGGACTGAGAGGGCCGGTGGCTGGGTCAGTGTTTTGGTTGTAATGCCAGGCAGGCCTGAAGACGTGGATTGCTTTGCCAGGCAATGGCCGAAGACTTGGATTGCTGATGTCAAACATGATTTATTTGATATTTAAGAACACATGATTGACAAATATGAGTAAATGCAAGTGACACATCCATAACCCTGACCCTTGGGTTATGGATCGTACATTTGATCCGAGACTTGAGAGGCGGACGAGATTGAACTAGCTGACAATTACCCATCACATTACGCATAACTACCATGTGCCTTCCTCACTTTACCCGCAACAAGACTATGGTATAACCGAAGCATTTTGTATCTGTTGTTTTGGCGTCTTTTGGTGCCCCACCACATTCCGTATTTGGTGTCTCGATCTGTGGGGCACTCACGTTACGCATGCACGTCGTGTTGGAACACAGTCCGTTTCGATCGACAGCACCCGTAGCGCCCCGACAGCTTTCTCTATCGCCTGACGCATTACGCGCTTAATTCACCCGAACTCTGACGCATTATGCGCTTAATTCACCAGACCCCGAACGACTCCCTAAAAGTGTCCCAACCGACTGTGGCTCTCAACTTTTCCACCTCTATCCACTGACTTCTGTATCTGCCGCTGTCTTGGCGTGGCCGCTGGTCGGCGGGGTTTGAGCACCACTGGCAGGAGCTCGTGCCTGCACGGTGGGGCGCCTCCGATTCGGGAGATGCTGATGACGGATTGATGACTGCGCGGGCGGGTATCACTCTTGTGGGATTGGTTTTCGGGTGTCCCCGCCGAGAGACGCTTGGTCGGAGACTCGGAGGGTCGGTTCGGGCGAGGTGTATGTGGGTCTGTTCTGTTCTGAGAGTCTGTTCTTGGTCGGAGACTCGGAGGGTCGGTTCGGGCGAGGTGTATGTAGGTCTGTTCTGTTCTGAGAGTCTGTTCTTGGTCGGAGACTCGGAGGGTCGGTTCGGGCGAGGTGTATGTAAGTCTGTTCTGTTCTGAGAGTCTGTTCTTGGTCGGAGGCTCGGAGGGTCGGTTCGGGCAAGGTGTATGTAGGTCTGTTCTGTTCTGAGAGTCTGTTCTTGGTCGGAGACTCGGAGGGTCGGTTCGGGCGAGGTATATGTAGGTCTGTTCTGTTCTGAGAGTCTGTTCTTGGTCGGAGACTCGGAGGGTCGGTTCGGGCGAGGTGTATGTAGGTCTGTTCTGTTCTGAGAGTCTGTTCTTGGTCGGAGACTCGGAGGGTCGGTTCGGGCGAGGTGTATGTAGGTCTGTTCTGTTCTAGAGTCTGTTCTTGGTCGGAGACTCGGAGGGTCGGTTCGGGCGAGGTGTATGTAGGTCTCTTCTGTTCTGAGAGTCTGTTCTTGGTCGGAGACTCGGAGGGTCGGTTCGGGCGAGGTGTATGTAGGTCTGCTCTGTTCTGAGAGTCCGTTCTTGGTTGGAGGGTCGGTTCGGGCGAGGTGTATGTAGGTCTGTTCTGTTCTGAGAGTCTGTTCTTGGTCGGAGACTCGGAGGGTCGGTTCGGGCGAGGTGTATGTAGGTCTGTTCTGTTCTGAGAGCCTGTTCTTGGTCGGAGGGTCGGTTCGGGCGAGGTATATGTAGGTCTGTTCTGTTCTGAGAGTCTGTTCTTGGTCGGAGACTCGGAGGGTCGGTTCGGGCGAGGTGTATGTAGGTCTGTTCTGTTCTGAGAGTCTGTTCTTGGTCGGAGACTCGGAGGGTCGGTTCGGGCGAGGTGTATGTAGGTCTGTTCTGTTCTGAGAGTCTGTTCTTGGTCGGAGACTCGGAGGGTCGGTTCGGGCGAGGTGTATGTAGGTCTGTTCTGTTCTGAGAGTCTGTTCTTGGTCGGAGACTCGGAGGGTCGGTTCGGGCGAGGTGCATGTAGGTCTGTTCCCCAGGCGCTGGAGATAGTAGAGTGGAGCTAGTTGATCTCTGTTGAGATAGGCGGTGGATGTTGCCACTGCCAAAGCGGAGTGCCTAGTAGCCCACCATGTCTGCATCAAAACATCAATATGGCAGTTCCAGGGCCTATTTTAACATGTTAACTGGGGGGGGGGGGCAAATGCCCCCCTTGTGAGCCGTTTTGCCCCCCCAGTCAAGAAATGTTGCACACCCTGATTTAAGTATTTCCATGTCATTTTTCGCTTGATAGGTATTCAATTAAAATAAAATATGCTTACCTGGTGATAAATGTATACAAATCCATTGCAAATTTCATGATATTCCTAAGTTTTAGTATTTCCCAGCCACAATAAGTATCTTTAAATTATTTCCGGAATATCTCGAATTTCAATATCCTTTGAACAATTGCTCATTAGCGGCAGAGTGGGGGAGATCGGGGGTTGTTGGATCAGGAACGTCGCCACACAATTTTGAGTGGGTTGGGGCAACATAGGCGTACACAAGGGGGGGGGGGCAAACAGGGAAATTGCCCCCCCCCCATGCACGTGTCCCATTTGGTCGAAAAAAATAATGATTTTTTTTTAAAGAGGAAAATGGTGAAAATGGTGCCCTTTTAAAAATATAGTGGGCCAAATCCGGTGATTTTTTTTTGGTGGGGGTACTTTATGCCCCCCTGAGCAAAAATGTCCCCCTCCTGGAGAGTACATCCTGGGTACGCCACTGGGGGACAACTGCTGAGCCGATTGTGTTGAAATTTGGTGTGTGGCTAGGGACCTCGGAGCAAAATTTTAGCCCCCCATTCTCGAACCCTAGATCCGCTAGTGGGTCCCGGCACGATACGGATGTTGATGCAAGGACAACTGCACATCGCCTAATTACTATTATTATTAGATGTTAACAGACGCTGGCGGATCCAGCCTCTCTCCGTGGGGAGACATCTTTTTGTGGCAAAGGTACCCCATTTTTTTTTATCCGCGGAGTTGGGCCGGTTACCTTATTTTTGGTATTCAAGCTTAAGAAATTCACTTTTCAAATTCACAAAAATTTATTTTGTGGATTTTCCCCCGAAAAATATTTTTATTGTTATTTTTGGGTCAAATACACAAAATTTCGTAAATCCGAGATCCCCATTTTCAGGAGCATGTCATTTCCTTTCTTTTGACATTTTTTTTCAATTTGCTTCAAAACCCTATTTTCTACGATTGTTCAAGCATTTATCGTATTTCCACCAAAAACGGCATGACATGACGTCATTAAAACGTCATTATCTACCAAAAAAAACTACATCAATTTCATTGCAATTTAATGTGAAGACGTAGAATTGATGCAGCATAATGTACTGAAAGTTTGACGTTGATATCTATCATAGTTTTCAAGTTTTCAGCAAATCCGTGAGGTAGGACAGATTCGCCCCCCCCCCCCCCCAGCCAGGGCCTATTTTAACATGTTAACTGGAGAGGGGGGGGACAAATGTACCCCCCTCCAGGGAGCCCTTTTGCCCCACCTCCCAGTCAAGAAATGTTGCCCACCCTGATTTGAGTATTTCCATGTCATTTTTCGCTTGATCGGTATTCAATTAAAATAAAATATGCTTACCTGGTGATAAATGTATACAAATCCAAAGCACATATTCCTAAGTTTTAGTATTTCCCAGCCAAAATAAGTATCTTTAAAGTATTTCCGGAATATCTCGAATTTCAATATCCTTTCAACAATTGCTCATTAGCGGCAGAGTGGGGGAGATCGGGGGTTGTTGGATCAGGAACGTCGCCACACAATTTTGAGTGGGTGGGGGAAACTGCTGAGCCGATTGTGTTCAAATTTGGTGTGTGGCTAGAGATCTCTCAGCCGCCACTTTCCCACAAGTAAGGGGTGGGGGTGCTTTTGCACGTGCGCATGTGTGCACCACGTATTTGTATCTCAGAAACTACTTCCCTGATCGAGTTGGAATTCACCATACATTTCCTTCGCGTTCGCTCGTTCATCGCCAACTACTGAGCCTTACTGGTTCAGTAAAACAAAAGTTATGGAAGAAAAATGACTGCGGAATGACCTCAGGGTGAATAGATTTTACCTTGTGGAGGTCGCAGGATACAAATACCAAATGGATCTTTGCATTGGCGGATCCAGAACGGGTAGTTTGGGGGAGGAGGGAATACAAAAAAGTCTCACACAATTCTGAAAACGCATCGGATTTGTCTTGCTTATGCATTGATAGCTGATTTAACCCTCGCCCGGGTAGGGGGGGGATGCCACCCCCTCGGTTTTTCAAAAATAACTTGCGTAGTTTCCAACCGATTACGATGAAACTTTCAGTTTCCTACTTTTGAACAATTTGACACATACTCTAATTGTGATGTTCTAACCCACATCACCAGTAACCTATGACTTTTTTCTCAAGGTAATGTCATGCGCAACTGTCGTACCGTAGTATCGATGCTTGTAACTTGTGCAGTTTGTTTAGTATTTGTTGTTCAGGAACATATGCACAGGTGTTTCCAGGTGACAGTTGTGGTTTCCACTGAGATTGTGACCTCGATTGACCTTTTCAAAGGTCAACCGAGGTCATTGACCTCCGATGACCTCAGATGACTTTTGTTTGGCTTCTGGCGGTTTCTAGGACAGTTTGTGACGCTGATTTCAAATTTGGGATCCATTTTACATAATTATGTGTTACACTGGGGTCATGGGCTTCCACAGGTCAACCGAGGTCACTGACCTCAGATGACCTGACCTGACCTTTTTGGAATTTGGCAGTTTCTAGGATATTTTGTGATGCTGATTTCAAATTTGGCACCCATTAAGCATTATGATATGCTCATTCACGATTCTAGCTCGATACAATTCAAATTATACGCATTTACAATTTGTATGACTATTGGGTCATTGACATGACCTCAGAGGTCACCTAATGACCCAAGACTTTAAAATCGGATATCAGCGGCTTCCTCTCGTCACAAGCAACACGCTCGTTTTTTTAATCGAAGCTCTAGCTCAATTAGGGCGAAACGCTAAAGGGGGGGGGGGGTCGTACAACGTCGTACAGCGAGGGTTAAAGCTAACTTTCGTACAGCGAGGGTTACCCGCGAGTTACTGGGGTATATTTCATAACGCGACTTACTGGGGGGGGGGGGGGGGGCTATTTTTTGCCCCCTTCGGATCTCCGGAACTACTGGACCGAATGTAAAAATTCAAACGGCATTCGATAGCCCTGGGAATTTATCGAGGGAAACATAATATTGTTGACCTCGGGGTCACCGATGACGTCACAGGTCAGGTCAAGTACAAAATGTATGACCGTGTCAGAAGGTCTCGATGGATGCTTTGATGCTTTGACTCTAAAACTGGGATAGATATCAACGTGAAACTTTCAATACCTTATACTGCATCAATTCTACGTCTTCACACTAAATTTCAATGAAATTAATGTAGTGTTTTGGGAGATAATAACGTTTTAATGACGTCATGTCATGCCATTTTGAGTGAAAAAATAAATGTTTGACAAATTGTGAACAAAAAGTTTCAAAGCATTGCAAATAAAAAAACGTCAATAGACAGGAAATGACATTCCCTTCCAAATAGCTATCTCGGATTTGTGATTTTTTTTTTGTCTGTTGACCCCCCAATTGTTTTTCTCGGAAAAATGTCCACAATTTTTTTTTTGTGAATTCGAAAAGTGATTGCTTAAGCTCGAATACTAAAATAAGGTGACCGGCCAAAATCCGCGGAGGGAAAAAATAGGGGTACCTTTTTGCCACAAAAAGATGGCACAAAAATGTTTTGCCCCCCCCCCCCCCCCCAGTGATATTCCCTTAAAATAGGCCCTGGGCAGTTCGTTCAATATTCGGCAAGTTCGCTTTTAAACCATGACGCTGCGTGAGAGTGAAGACTAAAGGTGTTACATTCCTCTCGGTTTAAAATCTCTAGCTCGATGCTCTAGCTCACATGCAGGATTATAACAGCTATTTAGATAAACATATGCATCGGTAACACCTGTCAACACCTGTCAAAGCAGAGCATGATCAACTTCATTCCTCACTCGACACTCATGCACTCAAGCAGAGCGTCGTGAACTTGATTCTGCATTTGACACTCATGAACTGAAGCAGAGCATGATCAACTTCATTCCTCACTCGACACTCATGCACTCAAGCAGAGCGTCGTGAACTTGATTCTGCATTTGACACTCATGCACTGAAGCAGAGCGTCGTGAACTTGATTCTGCATTTGACACTCATGCACTGAAGCAGAGCGTCGTGAACTTGATTCTGTATTTGACACCCATGAACTGAAGCAGAGCGTCGTGAACTTGATTCTGTATTTGACACCCATGAACTGAAGCAGAGCGTCGTGAACTTGATTCTGCATTTGACACTCATGAACTGAAGCAGAGCGTCGTGAACTTGATTCTGCATTTGACACCCATGAACTGAAGCAGAGCGTCGTGAACTTGATTCTGCACTCGACACTCATGCACTGAAGCAGAGCGTCGTGAACTTCATTCTGCATTTGACACTCATGAACTGAAGCAGAGCGTCGTGAACTTGATTCTGTATTTGACACCCATGAACTGAAGCAGAGCGTCGTGAACTTGATTCTTCATTTTCTTCTCAGTTCTCCTGCAGAGCGTCGTGAACTTGATTCTTCATTTTCTTCTCAGTTCTCCTGCAGAGCGTCGTGAACTTGATTCTTCATTTTCTTCTCAGTTCTCCTGCAGAGCGTCGTGAACTTGATTCTTCATTTTCTTCTCAGTTCTCCTGCAGAGCGTCGTGAACTTGATTCTTCATTTTCTTCTCAGTTCTCCTGCAGAGCGTCGTGAACTTGATTCTTCATTTTCTTCTCAGTTCTCCTGCAGAGCGTCGTGAACTTGATTCTTCATTTTCTTCTCAGTTCTCCTGCAGAGCGTCGTGGACTTGATTCTTCATTTTCTTCTCAGTTCTCCTGCCGAGCGTCGTCAGTAGCAGCCCCGCCAAATGTTTGACATTCCTAAGCGATGACGTCACTAAAGTCATGGTCCGTGGCCTTCAACACATGAGCCAACGGGGAATGCGGTGTGCTTGGGATCGCTCCCTAAAGATCCTGCGGGGAAAATGTTGGCTTGCCTTACTTTTATGAATTGGTGGAGATGTGCTGATTCCAAAACCGGGTCAGTTTGGTCATATAGTCCCAGTCATACAGCCTTGGTCCTACAGCCTTAGTACAGTAATACAGCTTCAGAATCAGTGACGTGTGATCTGCCTAACCTGTTGTTATAGTAACCTTGGTCAGCAGCCTTAGTACAGTAATACAGCTTCAGAATCAGTGACGTATGCTCTGCCTATGACGTATGTTCTGCCTAACCTGTTGTTATAGTAATCTTGGTCAGCAGCCTTAGTACAGTCATACCGCTTCAGAATCAGTGACGGATGCTCTGCCTAACCTGTTGTTATAGTAACCTTGGTCAGCAGCCTTAGTACAGTCATGCCGCTTCAGAATCAGTGACGGATGCTCTGCCTAGCCTGCTATTATAGTAACATTGGTCAGCAGCCTTAGTACAGTCATACAGCTTCAGAATCAGTGACGTATGCTCTGCCTATGACGTATGTTCTGCTTAACCTGTTGTTATAGTAACCTTGGTCAGCAGCCTTAGTACAGTCATACCGCTTCAGAATCAGTGACGGATGCTCTGCCTAGCCTGCTATTATAGTAACCTTGGTCAGCAGCCTTAGTACAGTCATACAGATTCAGAATCAGTGACGTATGCTCTGCCTATGACGTATGTTCTGCCTAACCTGTTGTTATAGTAACCTTGGTCAGCAGCACGTCAGTAACACTGGTCCCACTCCGCCAACCAGCAGGACCTGCCCACCTGTGTCCACCAACAGGACCTGTCCACCTGTGTCCACCAACAGGACCTGCCCACCTGTGTCCACCAACAGGACCTGCCCATCTGTGTCCACCAACAGGACCTGCCCACATGTGTCCACCAACAGGACCTGGCCACCTGTGTCCACCAACAGGACCTGGCCACCTGTGTCCACCAACAGGACCTGCCCACCTGTGTGCTTTCACACGTCTGGACCTGCCCACCTGTGTGCCTTCACACGTCTGGACCTGCTCACCTGTGTCCCTTCACACGTCTGGACCTGTACACCTGTGTCCCTTCACACGCCTGGACCTGTCCACCTGTGTCCACCAGCAGGACCTGTCCACCTGTGTCCCTTCACAGGACCTGTCCACCTGTGTCCCTTCACACGCCTGGACCTGCCCACCTGTGTGCCTTCACACGTCTGGACCTGCTCACCTGTGTCCACCAACAGGACCTGCCCACCTGTGTCCCTTCACACGCCTGGACCTGTCCACCTGTGTCCACCAGCAGGACCTGTCCACCTGTGTCCCTTCACAGGACCTGTCCACCTGTGTCCCTTCACACGCCTGAACCTGCCCACCTGTGTGCCTTCACACGTCTGGACCTGCCCACCTGTGTCCCTTCACACGCCTGAACCTGCCCACCTGTGTGCCTTCACACGTCTGGACCTGCCCACCTGTGTCCCTTCACACGCCTGGACCTGCCCACCTGTGTCCCTTCACACGCCTGAACCTGCCCACCTGTGTGCCTTCACACGTCTGGACCTGTCCACCTGTGTCCCTTCACACGCCTGGACCTGCCCACCTGTGTCCCTTCACAGGACCTGTCCACCTGTGTCCCTTCACAGGACCTGTCCACCTGTGTCCCTTCACACGCCTGGACCTGCCCACCTGTGTGCCTTCACACGTCTGGACCTGCTCACCTGTGTCCACCAACAGGACCTGTCCACCTGTGTCCCTTCACACGCCTGGACCTGCCCACCTGTGTCCACCAACAGGACCTGTCCACCTGTGTCCCTTCACACGCCTGGACCTGTCCACCTGTGTCCCTTCACACGCCTGGACCTGTCCACCTGTGTCCCTTCACACGCCTGGACCTGCCCACCTGTGCCTTCACACGCCTGGACCTGCCCACCTGTGTGTCTTCACACACCTGGACCTGCCCACCTGTGTCCCTTCACACGCCTGTACCTGTCCACCTGTGTCCCTTCACACACCTGGACCTGCCCACCTGTGTCCCTTCACACGCCTGGACCTGCCCACCTGTGTGTCTTCACACGTCTGGACCTGCCCACCTGTGTCCACCAACAGGACCTGCCCACCTGTGTCCCTTCACACGTCTGGACCTGTCCACCTGTGTGTCTTCACAGAACCTCGACCTGCCCACCTGTGTGCCTTCACACGTCTGGACCTGCCCACCTGTGTCCTCCAACAGGACCTGTCCACCTGTGTGCCTTCACACGTCTGGACCTGCCCACCTGTGTGTCTTCACAGAACCTGGACCTGCCCACCTGTGTGCCTTCACACGTCTGGACCTGCCCACCTGTGTGTCTTCACAGAACCTGGACCTGCCCACCTGTGTGCCTTCACACGTCTGGACCTGCCCACCTGTGTGTCTTCACAGAACCTGGACCTGCCCACCTGTGTGCCTTCACACGTCTGGACCTGCCAACCTGTGTACTCCAACAGGACCTGTCCACCTGTGTCCCTTCACACGTCTGGACCTGCCCACCTGTGTCCACCAACAGGACCTGCCCACCTGTGTGCCTTCACACACCTGGACCTGCCCACCTGTGTCCCTTCACACGCCTGGACCTGCCCACCTGTGTGCCTTCACACGTCTGGACCTGCCCACCTGTGTCCACCAACAGGACCTGTTCACCTGTGTCCCTTCACACGCCTAACCGCACCTCAGAAACCCCGCCGCCGCCGCCAGCGCGCATCTGTGCTAGCCTGCGGTGACCTCCGGGTGGCGTCCGCTCGAATCTTATCTCGCGGGCGATACTTTGTATTGGCGTGTGTGGTGTGCGGCTGTACTCGTACCACGTCACCGGGGGCCGATCCAGGGGGGGGGGGGGGGCAATGTCCCCCCAAAGGTCCTGAAACCATGATTTGCCCCCCCCCCCACAAAAAGAAAACTGCCGGACGTACAGTTGCTGGAGGGTTGACGACGTGCTCTACCAGTCAACAACTTCTCGCTGACGGCTGACAAACTGCTACCTCCCGCTTAACAACTTTTTGGAAATACGCCACTGGATTTGGCCCCCCTCCAAAACCCACGGCTAGATCCGCCCCTGAACGTCAATAAGTATGAAAAATGTCAGATCCAGAATTGGGATGCAGGGCCGGGTTCCGATTGAAAAAAAAATCACGTTTTTTCATAGTTGGATGGCACGTTTAAGTGCGTTACCAATTCGGCTTTGTTTTCCCTGTTCACTGAACGTTCGCGCTCACCCACATACACACGTCTGTTTATGCCTTCGAATCACACGCCTGCTTGCATCCGTTTGTTAATGCATTCTGCCTCATTACATTTAGAAACGTCGTTTTGATATCCATCGGCCCGGCCGGGCCTATGCGCCAGTTTTTGTTGCTGTTTGTCATGGTAATAGCCGTCTAACTAGGCCACCACTGTCGGTCTGGTGTTCCCTTGATGACGTCACGATGGGACGTTATGGGGCGAATGCTGCGATGGGTGTAAGTCACCCCTGATGTGGTACCAATTGCTTTCATTGTGAAACTTGGTTGTGGCTATTGGCGGTATACAATAGTGGTGTAAAATTCAGAAATTTTCAACATCATGTCCGATCCAATATGACAATGTTGACCGAAAAGTGTCCGATGAGTCCAAGAGTCCAAAAATAGTCCAATTTGCAAAACGTCATACTTACATGGCAATTAGTGATGTTTTTACTTTATGTCATGTCCATAATTCATTGCACTGCTCAAATAATTACAATTGCTCATAAGTTGTTACCTTATTGTTAATTGCTATCCTTCCATAACAGATTCTAAAAATGTGTTACAGTCTATGTCTATTCTGCCTGCTCATTTTAAGGGATTTGTGCAGACTAGCAGCCTATAAATTTATGGACACAAAGTGGAAAAATGTATCTAACTGGCAACTGCCTGTAAGATTTAAAACCTGTAAGGTAGAAAAATGCGTGAATTGTGATATATAATATATATGCCTTGACCGAAAATTGTCCGAAATATCTATGGCTGACCGACCGAAGTCCAAATCGGAATCGGACTATTTTCGGACGTCCAAAAATTTGGACTCCGATTTACAAAACTAGTATACAACGAACCTTAATAAAGCTTAAAGGGAAATAATGACCTTTTGATTTTGTTAGCAACAATTTCTTAGGCTACCGTTATGGTTTTAAAATTATTTTATTTAAATTTAAGAATTAAATACAATTATTCCCAAATTCAAAGTTGTAAGTTTGGAGGAAAAAATACAAAACAAGTACCTTGTGTACTTCATGAAGGTCATTGACAAATTCGTCCTTCCCTACCATTGTTTACATCGAGTGCGGCATTTTTAGAGGCTCTGTGACGTTTCCGATCAAACTGATCCGTGAAGCAATCCGTGAAGCATACGTGATGCATGACTGACTATCAGTATAAGTCATGAATAACAACAAAATGCAAACTATACCAACTCGAATGAAATAAGGGCGAAATGATTTGAACCCCAGGCAAGCAAGTATTCGCAAAGTACTCGGCACTGCGCCACAATAGTAAAAGGTGAGGGAAATGCATATTGGATACAATATTATTACGTCACAAGTTTCTGAAGTGTCAACTACTATGAAATACAGTGATACAATACCGTTAATAATGATTAACAAGAAAATTCAAACTTAAAAACAATAATTTGAATAAGTCTTTAATTAGCTTTCAACTCAAAATCAGATATATTTTGCAATGCTACACAAGAAGGGCACCAGTGACGTCATTAACAAAGCCTGCTACGGGACTTGGTATACTAATCAGGAACAACTCGCCACAATGGTTAAGTGCGCCGAGAAGCATGACAATGACTTTGTAAACAAATCGCCGACGCTAAATAGGTCGCCGTCGATGTGCATCGATGAGCTTCCGATTTAATTGCCAGTTTTGTGTTATTGTTTGTTATTTTTTTTGGGACAAATTATTATTTTTCATGATAATATAAAGCATAGTGTTATATACAGCCACAGACAAATTATACAAAACTCCTAATGTTGAAAACAAATGAATCGATTTTCAAAAATTGAGGGTCGCAGCCACTAACTATGCCGCCGTTGATGTGCATCGATGAGCTTCCGATTTTATTGCCACTTTTTCCAATCGCTGTTAGTTTTAGAAGATCGCCGGGCATATACTCACAACAAGCAGAACGCACAATATATTTTCCACTCCATTGCGTAAAAAAGCAATACGGGAAAAGCCCGCAGTTTGATGAGGACCAAAAGTACTTGCAAGTACCGGTCGTTAAAAGTGTGGAACGTTTATAACTATAACTTGAAATATCTTTCGGTAGGAAAGTTTTCATGCAAAATGTGATGAATTTACAATACATTTTGGTCTCGTCTGGCGATTTCAAGTGCTAACTCGATTTTTGTGGGGAAAGGTCATTATTTCCCTTTAATCCCTTAATAAACAGTATGAACTGGGCTGTGTTTATGAAGTAGGGCTAAAGCTGATGAATTAGAAATGGCGCTAACCGGCTTACGCTTCACGGCAGCCCAGGCTGTATCATTGTTTCATGCACTTTCTGAATTTTGTTTGATGACACGTTTTAACATTCTATTTCATGCGAGCACTTGTTCATGTGGGTTAATGTAATACCGTCCAGGGTATGTATGTTTTTGTCAAATGATACTATTATATTTCCTGTTGAATCGACAAAAGGCTGATGCAATTTTTGTGTTTCGGAAGTTTTCATGTTTAACTATGATTGCCTTACCTTGGTGAGGTATCAATCTCAATATGTCATGCTGGCATGCGTTTTGGCGTTTTGCTCGTTGAATTATTAGAGCGAGATTAAAGCTTCAAGATAAGCTAAAGGCTCTACCGGGTTGAGAACATGACGCCATTTGCTACAGTTATGCTATTAATATCATCCACTATTCAATGTGTCCGGTTTTTAAATCAGCCGACCACGTTCCTCCAGACCAAGCTTTAATGCGTAAATGTTTCAGTTATTTAAATTCACAGATTCCTGAAATCGATACCTTGCCGAACGTATCGGTCAAATGCGATGCCTGCTCGATATAGACGCTTTGCCTCGCTGGTCCTTTCATCACGTGCCTAAATGTTGATCAGGCAATGCATATCCATTGCGACGAGCGCGTGACATTTTGACATAGGATTTCGCTCGCAAAAGATTGGAGCTGAAACTATTTCATGCAGGATTTGACTTGTTTCGATGGCTTTCCGTCGTCTTTCCCAAGTCGCTTCGTTTGGTCGTTACGTTGTTGTGTCTGTGCAGTTTTGTCTCTTATCGTGATGTTTGAAATGTCGCGGCAACTTTGTTTCTGTCTATTTTGTTTTTCACTGCAAGTTTGATATGTATGTCTGTCTGTCTCTTGGTGGATGTGTCTGTCTGTTTATCCCCGGTGTCTTCTGGATGTGTGTTGTGTGCATAGGCGTAGGAGCAGGGGGGGGGGGCAGCCCCCCCCCCAACATTTTGGATTTTAACATTACGCCTGTGGGCGTTGCATGGAAAGAATCGACTTCAGAATGCCTCCTCCCCCCCCCCCCCCCCCCCCCCAACTTGAATATAGTTCCGACGCCCCTGGTTGTGTGTCTGGTGTGCCTGTGCCTGTGTCTGATGGGTATATGCCTGTGTCAGATGTAGCTGTACCCGTGACTGGTATGCCTGTGCCTGTGCATGATGGGTCTATGCCTGTGTCAGATGTGGCTGTCCCCGTGTCTGGTGTGCCTGTCCCCGTGTCTGGTGTGCCTGTGCCTGTGTCAGATGTGGCTGTACCCGTGACTGGTGTGCCTGTGCCTGTGCCTGATGGGTATATGCCTGTGTCGGATGTGGCTGTACCCGTGACTGGTGTGCCTGTGCCTGTGTCTGATGGGTATATGCCTGTGTCGGATGTGGCTGTACCCGTGACTGGTGTGCCTGTGCCTGTGTCTGATGGGTATATGCCTGTATCGGATGTGGCTGTACCCGTGACTGGTGTGCCTGTGCCTGTGCCTGATGGGTATATGCCTGTGTCGGATGTGGCTGTACCCGTGACTGGTGTGCCTGTGCCTGTGCCTGATGGGTATATGCCTGTGTCGGATGTGGCTGTACCCGTGACTGGTGTGCCTGTGCCTGTGCCTGATGGGTATATGCCTGTGTCAGATGTGACTGTCCCCGTGTCTGGTGTGCCTGTCCCCGTGTCTGGTGTGCCTGTGCCTGTGTCAGATGTGGCTGTACCCGTGTCTGGTGTGCCTGTGCCTGTGCCTGATGATTATATGCCTGTGTCGGATGTGGCTGTACCCGTGACTGGTGTGCCTGTGCCTGTGCCTGATGGGTATATGCCTGCATCGGATGTGGCTGTACCCGTGACTGGTGTGCCTGTCCCCGTGTCTGGTGTGCCTGTGCCTGTGTCAGATGTGGCTGTACCCGTGACTGGTGTGCCTGTGCCTGTGCCTGATGGGTATATGCCTGTATCGGATGTGGCTGTACCCGTGACTGGTGTGCCTGTGCCTGTGCCTGATGGGTATATGCCTGTGTCGGATGTGGCTGTACCCATGACTGGTGTGTCTGTGCCTGTCTTTCGTGTGTCTGTACTCTGTACCTGCCCCTAGCTTGTGTCTGCACCTGGTGTGCTTGTGTCTGCACCTGGTGTGCTTGTGTCTGCACCTGGTGTGCTTGTGTCTGCACCTGGTGTGCTTGTGTCTGCACCTGGTGTGCTTGTGTCTGCACCTGGTGTGCTTGTGTCTGCACCTGGTGTGCTTGTGTCTGCACCTGGTGTGCTTGTGTCTGCACCTGGTGTGCTTGTGTCTGCACCTGGTGTGCTTGTGTCTGCACCTGGTGTGCTTGTGTCTGCACCTGGTGTGCTTGTGTCTGCACCTGGTGTGCTTGTGTCTGCACCTGGTGTGCTTGTGTCTGCACCTGGTGTGCTTGTGTCTGCACCTGGTGTGCTTGTGTCTGCACCTGGTGTGCTTGTGTCTGCACCTGGTGTGCTTGTGTCTACACCTGGTGTGCTTGTGTCTGTGCCTGGTGTGCTTGTGTCTGCACCTGGTGTGCCTGTGTCTGCACCTGGTGTGCTTGTGTCTGCACCTGGTGTGCTTGTGTCTGCACCTGGTGTGCTTGTGTCTGCACCTGGTGTGCTTGTGTCTGCACCTGGTGTGCTTGTGTCTGCACCTGGTGTGCTTGTGTCTGCACCTGGTGTGCTTGTGTCTGTACTCTGTACCTGCCCCTAGCTTGTGTCTGCACCTGGTGTGCTTGTGTCTGCACCTGGTGTGCTTGTGTCTGCACCTGGTGTGCTTGTGTCTGCACCTGGTGTGCTTGTGTCTGCACCTGGTGTGCTTGTGTCTACACCTGGTGTGCTTGTGTCTGTGCCTGTGTCTACATGCTAGCGATGCAAACATTTATCCAAAAGCAGGAACTGGCACCGCCACCGCCACCGCTCATAAATGAGTTGGCACCGGCATCAAGCCCGGCCACATGTGGCAGCACTCGCCAGGCCCGGCAGCCAGCAATCTGCATGTCTTGACTTCATTATACATTTAACAGTATGTTAACCCCCGATCTTGTGCTGAGCCTGGCATGAGACCGGCAAACCCGAGTTCAGGCACAGCTTCAGGCCCGTCGGGCCTGAATTTTGCCCTGTCGCTGGCTCTGTGGTCCTGAAATTTGCATCCCTACTACATGTGTCTGTGTCCGTGTCCGTCACCTGGGTCTGCAATATGCCTTGTGGCTTATTATATATTATGTCTTGTGTGTCTGTGCCTGCATATGTGTCTGCCTCTGTCTGTGTCTGCCTCTGTCTGTGTCTGCCTCTGTGTGTGCCCGTCTGTGTCTGCGTTGTGTGTCTGTGTCGGCGCGTACCCGTATGTGTCGGCGGGTGTCCGTCTGTGTCCGCGTGTGCTCGTCTGTGTCCACATGTGACCGTCTGTGTCCGCGTGTGCCCGTATGTGTCCTCGTGTGTCTGTATGTGTCCGCATGGGACCGTCTGTGTCCACATGTGACCGTCTGTGTCCGCGTGTGTCTGTCTGTGTCCGCGTGTGCCCGTCTGTGTCCGCGTGTGTCTGTCTGTGTCCGCGCGTACCCGTCTGTGTCCGCGCGTGCCCGTCTGTGTCCGCGTTGTACCCGTCTCTGTCCGCGCGTACCCGTCTGTGTCCGCGTGTACCCGTATGTGTCCGCGTGTACCCGTCTGTGTCCGCGTGTACCCGTCTGTGTCCGCGTGTACCCGTCTGTGTCCGCGTGTACTCGTCTGTGTCCGCGTGTACCCGTCTGTGTCCGCGTGTGCCCGTCTGTGTCCGCGTTGTACCCGTTGTGTCCGCGTTGTACCCGTCTCTGTCCGCGTGTACCCGTCTGTGTCCGCGTGTACCCGTCTGTGTCCGCGTGTGCCCGTCTGTGTCCGCGTGTGCCCGTCTGTGTCCGCGTTGTACCCGTATGTGTCCGCGTTGTACCCGTCTGTGTCCGCGTGTACCCGTCTGTGTCCGCGTGTACCTGTCTGTGTCCGCGTGTACCCGTCTGTGTCCGCGTGTGCCCGTCTGTGTCCGCGTGTGCCCGTCTGTGTCCGCGTGTACCCGTCTGTGTCCGCGTGTACCCGTCTGTGTCCGCGTGTACCCGTCTGTGTCTGCGTGTGCCCGTCTGTGTCCGCGTGTGCCCATCTGTGTTTCTTCGTGCCTATCCGAGGTCTGTGATAGCGGTTTATGACGTCAGCAGTTTTCAGTTTTTATGTTAGCCTGCTGATACAGCGGAGCGTTTTTGCAAGCTTGTTCTAATCTCCGTAAAGGAAGTGGCGACGGAACAGGACATTGAGGTCTATATGCTGCTGTCTTAAGAAAACATTGGATAGCACGCGTCCCCTCGGAAGTGGCGACGGAACAGGAGGACATTGAGGTCTATATGCTGCTGTCTTAAGAAAACATTGGATAGCACGCGCCCCCTCGGTGTTAAAAGCTTCGGACGCAGTTTCGATTCGATAATACCTACACGCACGTTGATGTGCATTATTTCATTGAACATTAAACGTTGATACATCGTTTGAATGAAATTAAATAGGATGGTTATAGAGATAAACAGATAATTGAGTAATTGACAATACAGAGTAAATCATTAAACAATAATTACAAATAGTGATAATAATAATAAGTTAAGAGATACAAAAATAAACATTAAACAATGAGATTATTTCACCACCAGCAATGCACAATTATTCAACTTTGAACACGATGAGCATTATTATAACATTATCTGAAGGTTCTAGGTTGAATGCAGCGTTTGAACTGCGGTGTTTAAATTTTGGTCGGTACACAGCCTGCATGTCTAAGTTCCCGTGGTCGGCCTGCACGCCATCGCCTATGTTTTCATCACTCCCTATGTGTTCATCACTCCCTATGTGTTCGTCACTCCCTATGTGTTCATCACTCCCTATGTGTTCGTCACTCCCTATGTGTTCATCACTCCCTATGTGTTCATCACTCTCTATGTGTTCATCACTCCCTATGTTTTCATCACTCTCCATGTTTTCATCACTCCCTATGTTTTTATCACTCCCTATGTTTTTATCACTCCCTATGTTTTCATCACTCCCTATGTGTTCATCACTCCCTATGTTTTCATCACTCCCTATGTGTTCATCACTCCCTATGTTTTCATCACTCCCTATGTTTTTCACCCCGGTCGGTGGAGTGTGGGGAGGAGGAGATCGTCGCTCGGCCGACACCGATGGTCCGCTGGTCATCAGGTCGTGTCGACATCGACGATTCACCTCTCCTCCGTCTGTCGATATCGACGATACACCTCTCCTCTGCTCCGTCTGTCGACATCGACGATACACCTCTCCTCTGCTCCGTCTGTCATATCGACGATACACCTCTCCTCTCCTCCGTCTGTCGATATCGACGATACACCTCTCCTCTGCTCCGTCTGTCATATCGACGATACACCTCTCCTCTCCTCCGTCTGTCGACATCGACGATACACCTCTCCTCTCCTCCGTCTGTCGACATCGACGATACACCTCTCCTCTGCTCCATCTGTCGACATCGACGATACACCTCTCCTCTCCTTCGTCTGTCGACATCGACGATACACCTCTCCTCTCCTCCGTCTGTCGATCGACGATACACCTCCAGTGTCAGAAAAGTGGTTCCACGATCTAAGTTCGCGGAACAAAATTTTCGCCAGCGGCGGAACAATCTTGTATGTGCATGCCAGCTTTTGACGCCTGTGGTCAAAAGCTTTTCACTGTGATTGACACCCTCAGAACTGGCAGAACATCGCGCTTGGATAAATAAACATCGCGCTTGGTGAAATAGGCAAAGATGCAGCAGCTGAACAGAAACATTGCAGATGTTGCATGTTCATCATCACAAATTATGTGCATTCTATGCATTGCTGCCTGGGCAATGCACAATATATGTTGATTTGACGACTTTCAGCCATGTCAGGTCTGAACAAAAAAAAACTACAGCTATACAGGATAAATCCATAAATATTGGGGCGATTTTGCAACCCTCACTCTCACCCAACCCTGCCTGCAAGCAAGGTCGTAGCCAAGGGGGGGGGGGGGCAATTCCCCCCCCCCCTTGAGGGGGGGGGGACGGGGCGTGCCGCCTTTGGTCGAAAAAATGATTTATTTCGATTTTTTAGGATTTTGTGTTGTGAAAATATGCCCCTCTAAGGATATAGTGGGCCAAATCCGGTGAGTTTTTTTTGTGGGGTACCTTTTGCTCCCCCCTGAACAAAATCCCCCCCCCCCCTGGAGTGAATCCTGGCTACGCCACTGCCTGCAAGGCTGAAGGTAATATAATGACTTTATTGTGGCCATAGTTGGTCAGATTCACTGAGCCTGTAAAGGTGGTTTTTCACATTGGTTGGTTTTCTTAAAATGTTTATTTCCCATAAATATTTACAACTGTTTGTGCCAAAGTTGGCAAAAGAGGAAGCACCAATATGCTCGGGTCCTCGGTGTTATACTCGGCGGTGTGGCCGGTTCTGTGGCCGGTGAGGGTGCATTGCACCTGTGTTGCGCCTCAGCTGCAGCCGCTGCCACTGTCTGTCAGTCACGGATGGCTGGCTGACCGCCGGTGGAGGGGGGGGGGGGGGGGGGGGGGGGTGCGGGGTGCGCGTGCGTGCGGTGGGGTGGCGACCGGCCCGAGGCCGTAACGGTCCGGGCGGTGGACGGTGGACGGTGGGACGGTGGGACGGTGGACGGTGGACGGTGGGAGCGAGGGACGGCGGGGCGGTGGGACGGTGGACGGTGGGACGGTGGACGGTGGACGGTGGACGGTGGACGGTGGACGGTGGGACGGTGGGACGGTGGACGGCGGGGCGGTGGGACGGTGGACGGTGGGACGGTGGACGGTGGACGGTGGACAGTGGACAGTGGACAGTGGACAGTGGACAGTGGACGGTGAGACGGTGAGACGGTGGACGGTAGGACGGTGGACGGTGGACGGTGCACGGTGGGACGGTAGGATGGTGGGACGGTGGACGGTGGACGGTGGACGGTGGACGGTAGGACGGTGGGACGGCGGACTTTATTGACTGTACTGAACCTACCTTGTTGACTGCACCTATCTGCTCCCAAACCTCTATCATACATATTTATATACGGGTACAATATCTGATTTTACCCGGTGGAAAAGTTGTGATGAATGCTCAACCTGAGAATAGTTGGTAAATGAATGCAAATGAGAATGAGTGTGTGTACCGAGGGGAATGCAATTATTCTTATCGTGGTGCTAATTTAGCTCGATAGCGCTGCAGGGACAACGTTGACTTGGGTTGATTGGCTGTACCTGATCTGACTTGATCTGACCTGACCTGATCTGACCTGACCTGACCTGACCTGATCTGATCTGACCTGACCTGACCTGATCTGACCTGACCTGATCTGACCTGATCTGACCTGACCTGACCTGACCTGACCTGACCTGATCTGACCTGACCTGACCTGATCTGACCTGACCTGACCTGGCCTGACCTGACCTAACCTGACCTGACCTGACCTGATCTAACCTGACCTGTCCTACCCTGGGTCCCTGGCGCTTAATAGCCTCAATGCGCTGAAGCCCCCCCCCCCACAAAAAAAGCCCCAACCACGCACCTACCCTGGGCCGAACTGAATAAAACCCACGACAGTAATTCACTACTGGTACTCAAATAAGTACACTTTCTCCGTGTATCCTACTGAAGTTCTTCGTACTTGAGTAAAGCATCGAATCAAGACGGTGAGTTTTTTTAGGCATCTGGGCCCAACATGACCTCACCTGACCAAACCTAGCACTGACGACCAAACCTGCCACTGACAACCAAGCGTAGCTGAAGCTGAACTCGCAGTCACCGTTCGCAGCTCCAAAAGGTCAGGGAAGGTCAGACACCGCTGATACTGCTGATACTGCTGACACCGCTGACACCGCTAATACTGCTGATACTGCTGACACCGCTGATACTGCTGATACTGCTGACACTACTGATGCTGCTGATACTGCTGACACTGCTGACACTGCTGACACTGCTGACACTGCTGACACTGCTGACACCGCTGATACTGCTGATACTGCTGATACTGCTGACACTGCTGACACTGCTGACACTGCTGACACTGCTGACACCGCTGACACCGCTGACACCGCTGATACTGCTGACACCGCTGATACTGCTGATACTGCTGTCACTACTGATGCTGCTGATACTGCTGATACTGCTGACACTACTGATACTGCTGATGCTGCTGATACTGCTGATACTGCTGGCACTGCTGACACCGCTGACACTGCTGACACTGCTGACACTGCTGACACTGCTGACACTGCTGACACTGCTGACACTGCTGACGCTAACTGTGGGCTCGTAATCACGGCTTAATTAACGAACAGGAAATGACCTGGCCATGCTCGGGATGTCTCCCGTCCGGCGGCGCGCGTGCTCACAATGGCTGCTGCGTTACCAAGTGTGGCATGTCCGTGAGTGTGGCGTGAGTGCCACTTGCGTGCGCGCCGTGCCTGACGAGGTTTCTGTTTTCTTTTCAGGTAAGCGCCCCAGGATAATAGGATGAGTCCGTTTTTCGTTGGATGATTGGCCAATCATGGATCTGAACGTCATGCGAGAGGTCAGTGCGAGTCGTGACCTTGACCTGGACCGCGTGACCTTGACCTGGGCGGGGCCTGCGTGACCCCCGCCGTTAGCGTCGCATAGCCTCACCAGTTGTCCCTTATGTCCAAATCATCAGTATTACATAGGGGCAGGCTAGCGATCCTGATGTGAATTCACAAGACAATCACTAATGAAAAGGGCAAGGCGATGGCCAATGTAGACATTTCTCCAAATTCCATATTTTCCCCCAAAAAGAACGAACTGAGATGACTGAGCATGATCATTAGTGATGATTGGGGAAAACGTAATAACTCTTACTACGGTAACAAACTAAATGACTTTTAATACAGTTAATATGTTATGTTGGATACAAGTAAACAAGTACAGAATACACCAACAAGTACATAATTACTGTATCTAACCGCCATTTTACACAGACATGGTCGATGTTCTACCTGGCACAGAGTGCACCGAGGACTGAGGAGGCGGACAGGCTGGCTGGCACCGAGTACTATTCTAGCCAGAGTTTTACCGAGTAACGAAACCTTCGTTCTATGCCCAGTTGAGCAAACTTTTCCCATTCATTCCCAGTGCTGCTGGTACCGCTATATATGTGGTATTTCGGGACTGCATTCCGCCGCAGTCAGTCGGTGACGCTCTCTGATTGGCTGTCTGACTGATGGTGTGACGTCACGGCGGAACACGTGCGCTGATTGGCTGTCTTGACTGATGACGTCACGGGCCCGTCCGTCCGTCAGTCGTTGCTGATTACGCTCTGTGATTGATGTCTGCCTTAATGATGGCGGTGGAAAACGGACTCTGTTTTGTGGGGATTCAGCGTGGTTGTTTTGTCACAAGTGATATACATCCGCTCGATAGTTGCGGGTTTGTGTCAGATTGTGCTATTATTAATCGCTGCTGGTTGGTGGTTTGGTTATTACGAGCGAGCACGAAGCGCTCGCTCGTCCTTCCGTGGTATATGGGAAAAATCTGAATATGAGCGGCCCGACCCGACCCGGCCCATGGCGACGCTTTTGAGAAGCTAATATATCTGCAACCGCACGTCCGATTGATAAGCGGGTTTCTTTGCTGAGTAGCCCCATCTAACCTACCCTGTTTGAGACCAGTGCCGACTCATGTGGGCGACTACTACTGCGCGTGGCGCGTGCTGCGTGAGGGGTGTTGCAAAGTGTTTTCTCGCAATAACTCCGCAACGGCTGGGCAGAGTATGTGCACATTTCGTGTATGGTTAGGGACCCCTCAGCCGCCACTTTCACACAAGTCAGGGGTGGGGTGACTGCACGTGCGCACGTGCACACCCTTATTCTATATCTCAGGAACGGCTGAGCCGATTGTGTTCAAATTTGGTGTGTGGTTAGGGACCTCTCATCCGCCAGTTTCACACAGTCAGGGGTGGGGTGACTGCACGTGCGCACATGCACACCCCTATTCTGTATCTCAGGAACGGCTGAGCAGATTGTATTCGAATTTGGTGTGCGGTTAGGGACCTCTCAGCACCACTTTCCGACGAGTCAAAGGTGGGTGCCTCTGCACGTGCGCACGTGCGCACCCTTTTTTGTATCTCAGAAACTGAGTTGAAATTCGCCATACATTTCCTTGGCGCTCGCTCGTTCATCGCCAACTACGGCGCCGTACTGGTTTTTAGTTTGTTTACGGTGTTATATACGGTTGTTGTAATAGCCAAGTTCGCTGCTATGATGATACAGGCTTACCTGGTTGAGTATACAGGGCACTAATGGAGCGTGACGCTTTTCAGGTGAAAATGCACTAATGCAGCGTGACTATGCTATGCCACTATGTTACTATGTGACTATGGTTACTGGTTAGGTTAGGCATTATGTGACTATTGTTAGGTTAGGCATTATGTGACTATTGTTAGGTTAGGCACTATGGCACTATGTGACTATGGTTAGGTTAGGTTAGGGACTGTGGCACTATGTGACTATGGTTAGGTTAGGGCCTATGACACTGTGACTATGGTTAGGTTAGGCATTATGTGACTATGGTTAGGTTAGGTTAGGGACTGTGGCACTATGTGACTATGGTTAGGTTAGGTTAGGGACTGTGGCACTATGTGACTATGGTTAGGTTAGGGACTATGACACTATGACTATGGTTAGGTTAGGCATTATGTGACTATGGTTAGGTTAGGGTAGGGACTGTGGCACTGTGACTATGGTTAGGTTAGGTTAGGGACTATGACACTATGACTATGGTTAGGTTAGGCACTATGTGACTATGGTTAGGTTAGGGTAGGGACTGTGGCACTGTGACTATGGTTAGGTTAGGGTAGGGACTGTGGCACTGTGACTATGGTTAGGTTAGGTTAGGGACTGTGGCACTGTGACTATGGTTAGGTTAGTGACTATGGCACTATGTGACTATGGTTAGGTTAGGGACTATGACACTATGGCTATGGTTAGGTTAGGCATTATGTGACTATGGTTAGGTTAGGTTAGGGACTGTGGCACTGCGACTATGGTTAGGTTAGGGACTATGACACTATGTGACTATGCTAATGGCACTAATGCAGCGTGACTTAATAAGACTAAGTGATAATCCGATGGTATCTCCTTAATCGCATTAATAGCAGCGGAGTTCTGACTACTTGATTAGCCGGATAACATCGCTCTGACTACTTGATTAGCCGGATAACATCGCTGTGACTACTTGATTAGCCGGATAACATCGCTGTGACTACTTGATTAGCCGGATAACATCGCTGTGACTACTTGATTAGCCGGATAACATCGCTCTGACTACTTGATTAGCCGGATAACATCGCTCTGACTACTTGATTAGCCGGATAACATCGCTCTGACTGCTTGATTAGCCGGATAACATCGCTGTGACTACTTGATGAGCCGGATTACATCGCTCTGACTACTTGATTAGCCGGATAACATCTCTCTGACTACTTGATTAGCCGGATAACATCGCTCTGCTCCGTGGTCTTTTTATGAGTCATAAAAACCGGCCCCTGCCTGGAATCGAACTGGTGACCTTTCGATCTGGGTTAGCTGTTCCGCCCGTACGGAATCATAATGATGCGATCTCCGACGTAGTGGTCGTTTGTACCACTACGCCTGAGATACGAGACTCGTTTGTAGCGCTCTACGCTGGCCCATCGTGATCGCGGTTATTTATATTTGCTCGAAAGTGATGCATATGACTCGTTTCTGTGCTGATTTATTCGACGCATATTCGATCGTGATCCTTGCTGTTAGTATACAGCAGCCTCGCTAGCCGGGGAGCCTTTACTCATGACCACCAAATGCCATAGGTCGGTGTATCCCCCTGTTAGCAATACCATTCCGCAGCCAGTGGGCAGCAGCATCGGTCATCTATCAGAATAGGTCAAGGCCAGCCAAAGGTCAAGGTCAGCCAAACTGTTGCCAGCAGGGAGTCAAACCGTTTTCGATCTTTCCGTTTCGAATGCTAACTGAATTCACCAATACAAAACTTTAGAATTACGTCATATTTTTTTAAAGTGCTCTCTTCTCTTCAGAATTTTCGGGAAATTCCCCGGCAAACCTCCACCGAATTATGCCTCCATTGTGCCACTGACGATATACCGTTAGAGTGCTCACAGCCAACTCGATTTGGTCCGGCTGCCATCCTATAAATTTAGCCAATCAAGCAGCTAGCGACCGCGTGATCCAGACCGTTTTCCGATACAGTCTGCGGCCGGTGACGGTCGGTGACGCGGTGGTCGGTGACGCGGTGGCCGGTGACGCGGTGGTCGGTGACGCGGTGGTCGGTGACGCGGTGGTCGGTGATGCGGCTACTGCGGAGGATCGGTCGGTGACGAGCCGACAGTCTCGCCACATTGGGACGCGCCCACTCGTCAGTGACCTTGGCTGAGATGACGTCATCTGGAAGGTCGGCTCGTCAGTGACCTTGGCTGAGATGATGTCAGTGACCTTGATCACTCGTCAGTGACCTTGGCTGATATGACGTCATCTGGAAGGTCGGTTCGTCAGTGACCTTGGCTGAGATGATGTCAGTGACCTTGAGCACTCGTCAGTGACCTTGGCTGAGATGACGTCATCTGGAAGGTCGGCACGAGCGAGGCATTTCTGGCAACTTTTGGATCTTTGGAATGATAATGTCTAAATGTGTAGCAAATGATTGCTTTCAAAGTCGGTTTTTAAACCATTTTTGAAGCTGAACTCTAATGCTGGATATTATCACCAAAATTGTATGTTGCGCCGTCCTTAAAGGGACACTGCCTATATCGGATGATATCGTAAAAACCGGCTTAAACAACTCCTAAGGCGTCAGCTGGCGCTATTGCAACAATTATATGAGGCGGCAAAGCACTCATACATTGTGGTTCCTGTTAAACTACATGAAACGAATCTGGCGCATCTGGCGCACTTGAGTTATTGCCACAAAAAAAACCTCGGTCGGAATTAAAATCCCTTCGAAATTAATCTTATCCCTTCGGAATTAATCTCTACTTTTATCCAATTATTGGGCTTAAATCTGGCATAATAAGACATGAAATGTTTTCTGACATAACAAATTTCGACAGAATGCTTAAGCAAAAAAAAATTAACTGTTTACAATTGTTGCACAACGCTGCAATTAATTGATTTTGGTGCGTGGTGGTGGGCGGTGCGTGGTGGAGCGCGTCAAGGTCGCGTCAAGGTTTGGTGCGTGGTGGTGATTTTGGTGCGTGGTGGTGAGCGGACCCGTCAAGGTCCATTGGCTGGAAGAACACCGAACTTTGAACGATGATATTGGGCGACTGGGCGCGAATTTCGAAATCTTTAACATATCAAATTTTACTTTGAAGAGACAGTGTCCCTTTAATTTCCCTATATAAAAACGAAATTCAGTGAAATTGCTTTATGTTGCCACTGCGGGTGTGGATTGACGTGGAAGAGGGTATACTAAGTTTCGGGTCGATAGCTTAAATTGGTTTTTAAGCCACTGCTGCAAGACACAAAATGTACCACCCCTTCAGTCAACGGTATGCTCAGTACACAAAATGTGCCCCCCCCCCTTCAGTGAACGGTATGCTTAGTACACAAAATGTGCCACCCCTTCAGTCAACGGTGTGCTAAGTAATCGTGCAAGTCTGCCAGGAAATTGTTCTGCTCTGTATTCTGCCTGGTCTATTTTGGTCATCGCACTTAGATAATCCATGATACCTCCTTCCTTGCTTTAAAAAAGCATGTTAGGACAGAGGTCCTACCATCTGAATATTAAGCTCTAAGCTCCAGCCGTCTACCTCCTTGCTATATGGGGCAAACGCCTGTTGTGGCCATGTTGGGCAAGCGGTTATCTTGGGCGTGATTTTGCAGGGTGCACAGGGCCACGATGTGCACCGGGGTTGCACACTCACCGTGTACATAGCTCCCGGAGGCGTGCCGCTACCGCTCCAACATGGCGGACCGCCAGGCATACCGCTAGCTGGGCGTGCCGATCTCGATGCATGGAGAATCATGGGCACTGGACGATCTAGAGGGGTGTATTAGTCAGATAAACCACAGACCGGAGCCCACTTATGGCTGCAATGACATGCAATTTTGCCCTCACCCGCTCGCCTAGAAAGCACCGTCCACACTCGTACACGCAAATACAAACCCGCACACACATACGGACACGCTCTTAGGTATAAGTCACACACACACACACACATACACACACATACATACTCATACACACTCATACACACTCATACACACTCATACACACTCATACACACTCATACACACTCATACACACTCTACACACTCAAACACACTCATACACACACACTCATACACACTCATACACACTCATACACACTCATACACACTCATACACACTCATACACACTCATACACACTCATACACACTCATACACACTCATACACACTCATACACACTCTACACACTCATACACACACACTCAAACACACTCATACACACACACACACTCATACACACTCATACACACTCATACACACTCATACACACTCATACACACTCATACACACTCATACACACTCATACACACTCACACGCACTCACACACACTCACACACACTCATACACACATACTCATACACACTCATACACACTCATACACACTCATACACACTCATACACACTCATACACACTCACATACACTCACACACACTCACACACACTCATACACACTCATACACACTCATACACACTCATACACACTCATACACACTCACACACACTCACACACACTCACATACACTCATACACACTCATACACACTCATACACACTCATACACACTCATACACACTCATACACACTCATACACACTCATACACACTCATACACACTCATACACACTCACACACACTCATACACACTCATACACACACACTCATACACACACACTCATACACACTCATACACACTCATACACACTCATACACACTCATACACACTCATACACACTCATACACACTCACACACACTCACACACACTCACACACACTCACACACACATACTCATACACACTCATACACACTCATACACACTCATACACACTCATACACACTCACACACACTCATACACACTCATACACACTCACACACACTCATACACACTCATACACACTCATACACACTCATACACACTCATACACACTCACACACACTCATACACACTCATACACACTCATACACACTCATACACACTCATACACACTCATACACACTCATACACACACATACACACTCATACACACTCATACACACTCATACACACTCATACACACTCATACACACACACACTCATACACACTCATACACACTCATACACACTCATACACACTCACACACACTCATACACACTCACACACACACACACACACACACACACACACACACACACACACACACACACACACACACACACACACACTCACACACACTCACACACACTCACACACACTCATACACACTCATACACACTCATACACACTCATACACACTCATACACACTCATACACACTCATACACACTCATACACACACATACACACTCATACACACTCATACACACTCATACACACTCATGCACACTCATACACACACACTCATACACACTCATACACACTCATACACACACATACACACTCATACACACTCATACACACTCATACACACTCATACACACTCATACACACACATACACACTCATACACACTCTACACACTCACACACACTCATACACACTCATACACACGCAGATAGGACCTGACTGTACACATAACGTCTCCGATCTACCGAGGTATGTGTCAGGGCATGCAAACATAAACTGATTAGCCGTCTCAGGCAAACGCTCCAGGAAGCAACGCTGTACATCATTGACACGGCCTTCATAATTGACACTGACACTGCACATGGAAAAGCCCTATATGACGAGAACGCCGCGGGCCGGGACAGACAAACTGAAGATACGAGTTGTTCACAGTCTAGGTGGCCGCCGAAGACAGAGCGTATGGCAGTTATGTCAGTTTGAGTTAAGCGATCTTCATTAGACGGACATCTGAGGTGCTCCATTTACGAACAGACGAACAGTAACGAACAATAATCCATGGGAGGACACCTGACTTGTGTTCTCCCGGCCTCCTCGCCTCCATCTCCCGGCCTCCTCGCCTCCATCTCCCGGCCTCCTCGCCTCCATCACCCGGCCTCCATCTCCCGGCCTCTTCGCCTCCATCTCCCGGCCTCCTCGCCTCCATCTCCCGGGCTCCTCGCCTCCATCTCCCGGCCTCCATCTCCTCGCCTCCATCTCCCGGGCTCATCGCCTCCATCTCCCGGCCTCCATCTCCCGGGCTCCTCGCCTCCATCTCCCGGCCTCCATCTCCCGGCCTCCATCTCCCGGCCTCCTCGCCTCCATCTCCCGGCCTCCTCGCCTCCATCTCCCGGCCTCCTCGCCTCCATCTCCCGGCCTCCTCGCCCCATCTCCCGGCCTCCTCGCCTCCATCTCCCGGCTTCCTCGCCTCCATCTCCCGGCCTCCTCGCCTCCATCTCCCCGCCTCCTGGCCTCCATCTCCCCGCCTCCTCGCCTCCATCTCCCGGGCTCCTCGCCTCCATCTCCCGGCCTCCTCGCCTCCATCTCCCGGGCTCAGAACATTGTTGAAGGGGAAGGGAATCTCAGGAAGTCTGATGCAATTCCACAAACTCAGGATTTTGATTCCTTGATCATTATGAACTGACTGAAAACTAAATTCCCTGAGTTAAAGTTTCTTACATAATGTTTCAAAATTGCAAAATGCGTCAATTTTTGGCCGATTTCAGTCGTTTTTACATGGAGAGGGGCATGATCCCGGCCTCTTGGATCCACCTTTTACTCTAAGTTGTCTAGGTTACTCTAGGTTACTTAGGCTGTCTCATAAAATCGAATGAGACTCACGGATCGGCTGTAACAACTCGCACGCGCAGTGTAGATTACACACGCGCAGTGTAAATTACACACGCGCAGTGTAAATTACACGTCACTGATAGCCGAGTACGTGCGAAATTTTCCTTTTTTACGTTCATAATGACATGTATAAACAGTAAGCTCCTCAATTAATTTATTTTGATCTTTCCCTTTTTCATCTGGCCTTATACTGGACCGTTGGTTTGCTCTCTCTATCTACTGACAAAGAAGCTGAAACTTAACTGAAACGGAAACTTATAGGGAATGCTTCACCTTTCTGAAAGTGTCAAATATACGCTGGTTGTTGTAGAAAAATGAAGTAAGTGCTGCTGAAAACGATGGTGATATTTTTTTACTCGAAAAGTCACTTACATTTATACAAATTAAGTTTTTAGATTTGGGTGAATGACGTCATTATTGAGCTATATACCGCCGCTGATTGGCTGACAAAGTGGGATTGACTGAAAAAGTGTCTGTCAGCCAATCAGCGGCTGCACCAGCCTGGAGTCATTTTGCAAATTACAAATTAAATTGCTTAAAAATGGTTAAGTTTGGGGAAAAGGGATCTTAGTAATTTAGACATTTCAATAGCGGCCCAAGATAATGGCTATCTCAGTTTAAAACTAACACGAAGGTGAAACATTCCCTTTAACTGAAAACCGCATGCTACGTACCAAGCAGGCATATACATAACAAGCCCTCGCTGCACGAGTCTAATCCTTAAACGATCTCGTCATTTTCTGACGGCACATTTCCGTCGGGAATTATTTTGTTGTTGGCCGAGATGAAATATCTAAAATGGCCCATCGCTAATCCCAAGCTTAGCGGATGTTGAACCCTAAATCCGTCCGCGATTTAATTTCGAACAATCCAGTACAAAACAACGCTATTTTGGGAACCTAGCGCTAGCAACACTATCCTAGCTCGAACAAAGCCCCGAGTGTGTTTTGATAACTGCACATAATCGCTGCGGGACGTGAGACTCCAAACGGATCGCTGTCGGACGTGAGACTCCAAACGGATCGCTGCGGGACGTGAGACTCCAAACGGATCGCTGTCGGACGTGAGACTCCAAACGGATCGCTGTCGGACGTGAGACTCCAAACGGATCGCTGCGGGACGTGAGACTCCAAACGGATCGCTGCCGGACGTGAGACTCCAAACGGATCGCTGCGGGACGTGAGACTCCAAACTGATCGCTGCGGGACGTGAGACTCCAAACGGATCGCTGCCGGACGTGAGACTCCAAACGGATCGCTGCCGGACGTGAGACTCCAAACGGATCGCTGCGGGACGTGAGACTCCAAACGGATCGCTGTCGGACGTGAGACTCCAAACGGATCGCTGCGGGACGTGAGACTCCAAACGGATCGCTGCCGGACGTGAGACTCCAAACGGATCGCTGCCGGACGTGAGACTCCAAACGGATCGCTGTCGGACGTGAGACTCCAAACGGATCACTGCCGGACGTGAGACTCCAAACGGATCGCTGCCGGACGTGAGACTCCAAACGGATCGCTGCGGGACGTGAGACTTCAAACGGATCGCTGCGGGACGTGAGACTTCAAACGGATCGCTGCGGGACGTGAGACTCCAAACTGATCGCTGCGGGACGTGAGACTTCAAACGGATCGCTGCGGGACGTGAGACTCCAAACGGATCGAGCCTGTGTTGGTTGGGATGCAAGTTGACTGAGCGTCTAAAACTGTACAGCATTTTACGATAAGCGCGCTATTGTCGGGGGATAAAGCCCGAGACAATGTCTGATTGGTCACCCCCGCCCGTCGGCCGGGCTGTCTGTGTCGGTGTGGGCGGGGGGGGGGGGGGGGGGGGGGGTCAGAAGGAGGTGTTGCCGGGCGGTAGCTGTCATCGATCGGGAACCACCGCGGGGGAGGAGGGGAGAGGGGGGGTGGGAGGTAAGGGGAAAGATCAACAGCACGCGCCGAGGGTCGGCGGCAGCAGCCACATCGCAGCACACACAACAGTGCTACAGACCGATACACTGCAGTGGTGCTACACTGTAGCACTGCTACATTTTGGGTCTGATAAAGACTGATAGTGCTACACACTGCTACACTGTTTCATTGATCCACCACAACACTGCTGCAATCCGCACCGCTACACTGCTACACTGCTACTTTGCAGTAGGTACTGCTACACTGCTACTTTGCAGTAGGTACTGCTACACTGTATCACTGCTACACACTGCTACACTGTGTCATTGATACACTGTATTACTGCTATAATCCACACCGCTATCAACATGCCATTAACACTCTATATCCCTTGCTGAGGGCCGATCCGGCTTGTAGTAATGCATAATAAGATAATGCGTAATACCACAGTGAAGAACACCCAATACAGTTCAGAGCAATGTTGTTCGTTGTCGATAGCAGAAATGGGGCTCAGACACATCTGCTAGCTGCAAATCGATGCAGACACGCTGCCAACTGTATTTGCGTGCTCGGACCTAATCTACACCCTGTAAATCACCTTTGAATACACTCAGATCGAACCTAATTTACACACTGTAAATAAGCATTGCATACACTCTGAGAAGTTACCGCCTCGGCCGTCGGTTGAGCCCGGAATCGCAGGCGATCCTGGGTCTTGGCGTGCCTCCCAAGGGTGTTAGTGGTAATGGGATATTCCTTTACGTTCCTGAGTGCAATCCATTCCGGGGTACAATTGGATCAGTCGGTGGAGCTCGACGCTGATTGGCGGTCTGCCTGGTGAAGGAAGAACCACTTATGTCAATTGCCGAAACACGTGACATACGTGATTCTTCCTTTGTACGGCGGCGTTGTACGGGATTACTGGAGTTCTAGAGTAGGTATGGGCCGGATCGGCAGGTGCGTATTGCAAAGCAATGACACATCAGTGGAATTGAGTTCGATCAGTGTTAGAGAATGTGGGTAGTGTTTTTTTTTTACTAGAGGGATCAGTGAAACAGCAGTGGAATTGAGTTTGATGAGTGTCAGCAAAAGGTCATTATTTTTTACTGAAGTGATTTGAATCGTACCAGGATCTTGATTATACAGATTCTGATGCGTCACGCCTGATTTAATTCACCATTTAATACCATTTCTTATGTATCAGCTGAATTCACCATTTAATACCATTTCGTACGTATCATCTGAATTAGCCATTTAATACCGTTGCTTATGTATCAGCAGAATTCACCATTTAATACCATTTCTTACGTATCATCTGAATTCACCATTTGATACCATTTCTTACGTATCATCTGCATTAGCTATTTAATACCATTGCTTGCGTAATGCGTATCATCTGAATTAGCCATTTAATACCATTTCTTACGTATCATCTGAATTAGCCATTTAATACCATTTCTTACGTATCATCTGAATTAGCCATTTCATACCATTGCTTACGTATCATCTGAATTAGCCATTTAATACCATTTCTTACGTATCATCTGAATTAGCCATTTAATACCATTTCTTACGTATCATCTGAATTAGCCATTTAATTAAAAAAATTACGTATCATCTGAATTAGCCATTTAATACCATTTCTTACGTATCACCGCTGTGGGAGTCAGTGACTGATTGGATGCAACACCAGTGGCTGATTGGATGCAACACCAGTGGCTGATTGGATGCAACACCAGTGGCTGATTGGATGCAACACCAGTGGCTGATTAGATGCAACACCAGTGGCTGATTGGATGCAACATCAGTGGCTGATTGGATGCAACACCAGTGGCTGATTGGATGCAACACCAGTGGCTGATTGGATGCAACACCAGTGGCTGATTGGATGCAACACCAGTGGCTGATTGAAGCCTATTCAAAGCCCACCTATAGCCCTCCTGAATGGCAGGCCAATACTGAATAATGACATGTTAATGAATAAATTAATGATTGGAGACGTCTTGTTAGTTCTATCATGCTGATCGCTGATTGTTTTGAGAAGACAGGAGTTTGTATGACGCTATTGGAGGTACCTTGGGTGGTGAGAGCTATGCATGGCTAAGGCACTATGTAAATTAATTTTGCCTGTGTCAGCATGATGTGTCTAAATAAATGAGGTCCGGCGCCAGCACTGTTGGCTCACTGTTGGCTCCCCGGCTTTGCGTTGTGCAACTGTGGTGTTCGGTTACGGTTCGGTTACGGTTCGGTTACGGTTCGGTTACGGTTCGGTTGCGGTTCGGTTACGGTTCGGTTACGGTTTGGTTACGGTTTGGTTACGGTTCGGTTACGGTTCGGTTACGGTTCGGTTACGGTTCGGTTACGGTTCGGTTACGGTTCGGTTACGGTTCGGTTAGGTTGCGGTTCGCCAAGCTGAGTGTTTGGAGGGATTTCCATAGTTTAGTTAGAGATAACCGCTACAGAGATATTGGGACTCGACAATGCATCCGAGATCCAACATGGACCTGGAGACGCACAAGTGACTCTACTTTTTGGAGAAATTCGGACTGCATTTGCCATTGATGAGAATATAGCGCGATGAGAACTTTTCGTACGGAAACACTTAAAGGAAATAGTTCACCTTGGAAATTTTTACCCAACACGATTTGATTATATTGTTTAATACAATTTCTTTTTATATTGTCAAAAATGGCCTTATATCGCGTCGATTCAGGACAGAAGGCCGTAAATTTGTATTGTTTATCAAAACTATATGCACACTCTCAGAGTCTTGACGTCACGCGAATGTAAAAAAATGGTGCAGCCAATCAGATTCGAAAGTAGTCGCGTAAAGATAGACTCGCATTGGAGATGTGCCAACCGGCGGCCGGCGTTCGCTTGCTAGCACCAGCTGCAAGCTGATTGGCTGATGGTATAGCCTCTGCCCGGGCTAGAACCAGTACAACATTCTTTCGCCAGCACCGCATTCCTTCACCAAAAGCTCAAATATATTCGGCTGGAGAGTCTTTTCAGTCAAGAAAACTTGCAGATAGGAGTTTCCCAACATGGGCTACAAAACTGCTATCTCAGTTTAAAACTAATGTTGAAGGTGAACTATTTCCTTTAAAATAAAGTACATATATATAATAAAGTACATATAAAATAAAGTCCTAAGTTAACAAGGCATTTAGCAAGGAATTAAGAAGCAACGAAAAAACGATGTTGCATCACAAGCACCCTGTCGAAAAGCCATATCCGATTGACATATTTGTCTAAATCCAGCCTCCCTGTCCAGTGTCCGTTCATAAATTGTGGGTCCCGCGCCACACATCTCATCCTCTCTGACGTCATCACAAAATAACTATCGGACCGACTCGAAATCACAATAAATCCGACTCGACGAATCCGTCTTAGACGCCACGAATCTGTCGCGATCGCTCTTTTCGGGGTGACATGTCGATTTCGGTCGGCGGTCACCACTGAGGTCAGGAGACATGGGTGAGCGGCGTCCAGGGTTGATGCGCGCCCCAGCGCTATTGCAAACTAGAGCTGCCGGTTTTAATCTGGTAAATTAGAGCTGCAGGTTTGGAGTTTGTATGCTAGAGCTGCGGGTTTTGAACTTCGTTTGCAAGTTCAAGTTTTCAACCACCGCAGGCGTCTTGCAAACTGTAACTGCCGGTTTGAATCGTGTCAATTAGAGCTGCGGGTTTGACGCTTGTTAGCTAGAGCTGCGGGTTTTGAACCACATGAGCTGCTCTGTCCCTGAGTTATTGCTATCGTTTAATAGAGAGTGCGTTGCTCGCAGAACGCGTCAGTCCGATCATCTAGCACTAGCCAAGCCAAGAACGAACCACGGGAAGAAAACGTTCATTTATCGTGCCAGCCAGCTGTATAACCAACTGTGTGCCAACACACGATGTGTATAACTTTTCGCAAGCAACGTTCAAAAAGTTTATCCGTGAAGCCGTCTGAGATGCATGATTTTTAACGATGGTCCTTTATTTTACATTACTGTGCTTATTGTATTTGTACTTTTACATTGTGTACCTACTTTTAACTTGACAAGAGAAATCGCGTTGCTATCTTGTATGACGACGACCCTAGAGTAGTCATATCGTACTGTACATACTCTGTATTTTACGAACTAAGCGGAAGTGGTCGGATGAAGTGCACAATACAATATTGCGAACCTTGAAAATTAGAGTTTGAACTGGTTTGAACCTTGTAAACTAGAGCTGTGGGTTTTGGACCTTGTAAAATTGAGCTGCTGGTGAGTGACGGGTTGTCCCCGATTGCGCAATTGACTCAAGTTACTCCCGTCTTGTGGGCAGCCCCTTACAACTGATAAGGAAGGAATGCCAGGGGTCGGGATCGGATAAGTAGAAGTGGGAGATTAGTACCAGTTAATGTTTGATGATAAATTGCTCCTTCCACATAAATCTAGCACCTTCTACCGTCAGCGCTCGACACTCTGCTGGCACCCTGCCCGAACCGTGAGGGGTCAAGTACAAAATGGTGACAACTTGAGTAAATTGCGTCATCGGGCGCCGCCCGCCGCCTGCTGGTATTGATACTTGTTAACTAGAGTTGCAGGTTATGCACGATGTTAACTAGAGCTGTGAACCGGTCATGGGCGCAAAATAACCGAGGAGTTGTGCCCGAAAACCCAATTCACAAACAAACTAGAGCCGCGAGTTTTGGCCGTTTTCAACTTGAGCTGCCGTTTTTTTAATCTGCCTCGTAAAGGAAGAACCACGTATGAACCTACGGTACAGGTAATTACGGTACAGGTAATCAGAGTACCTGACTGTGACTCTGATGACTCAGTCCTCGTTACGATGGCTCGGCTATGACTCCCTACAGTCCACCCCTGCTCTGTGGAGCCCTCTGTATATATCGGCCGTCAATGGTCGTTCTAATGACTCGACTGTGACTCTGATGACTCAGTCCTCGTTACGATGGCTCGGCTATGACTCCCTACAGTCCACCCCTGCTCTGTGGAGCCCTCTGTATATATCGGCCGTCAATGCTCGTTCTAATGACTCGACTGTGACCCTGATGACTCAGTCCTCGTTACGATAACTCGGCTATGACTCCCTGGCCTGTGGAGCCCTCTGAAGAGTTGAGCAGCAGTCGGTGATCGTTGACTCCCTGCTCTACCCCTGCTCTGTGGAGCCCTCTGAAGAGTTCAGCAGCAGTCGGTGATCGTTGTCTCCCTGCTCTACCCCTGCTCTGTGGAGCCATCTGAAGAGTTCAGCAGCAGTCGGTGATCGTTGTCTCCCTGCTCTACCCCTGCTCTGTGGAGCCCTCTGAAGAGTTCAGCAGCAGTCGGTGATCGTTGTCTCCCTGCTCTACCCCTGCTCTGTGGAGCCCTCTGAAGAGTTCAGCAGCAGTCGGTGATCGTTGTCTCCCTGCTCTACCCCTGGTCTGTGGAGCCCTCTGAAGAGTTCAGCAGCAGTCGGTGATCGTTGTCTCCCTGCTCTACCCCTGCTCTGTGGAGCCCTCTGAAGAGTTCAGCAGCAGTCGGTGATCGTTGTCTCCCTGCTCTACCCCTGCTCTGTGGAGCCCTCTGAAGAGTTCAGCAGCAGTCGGTGATCGTTGTCTCCCTGCTCTACCCCTGCTCTGTGGAGCCCTCTGAAGAGTTCAGCAGCAGTCGGTGATCGTTGTCT
The DNA here is from genome assembly GCA_036785665.1 of Chirona hameri. Taxonomy (NCBI): domain Eukaryota; kingdom Metazoa; phylum Arthropoda; class Thecostraca; order Balanomorpha; family Balanidae; genus Chirona; species Chirona hameri. Next base: position 133,513 of record JAXIVJ010001378.1, read on the forward strand.
CCCTGCTCTACCCCTGCTCTGTGGAGCCCTCTGAAGAGTTCAGCAGCAGTCGGTGATCGTTGACTCCCTGCTCTACCCCTGCTCTGTGGAGCCCTCTGAAGAGTTCAGCAGCAGTCGGTGATCGTTGTCTCCCTGCTCTACCCCTGCTCTGTGGAGCCCTCTGAAGAGTTCAGCAGCAGTCGGTGATCGTTGTCTCCCTGCTCTACCCCTGCTCTGTGGAGCCCTCTGAAGAGTTCAGCAGCAGTCGGTGATCGTTGTCTCCCTGCTCTACCCCTGCTCTGTGGAGCCCTCTGAAGAGTTCAGCAGCAGTCGGTGATCGTTGTCTCCCTGCTCTACCCCTGCTCTGTGGAGCCCTCTGAAGAGTTCAGCAGCAGTCGGTGATCGTTGTCTCCCTGCTCTACCCCTGCTCTGTGGAGCCCTCTGAAGAGTTCAGCAGCAGTCGGTGATCGTTGTCTCCCTGCTCTACCCCTGCTCTGTGGAGCCCTCTGAAGAGTTCAGCAGCAGTCGGTGATCGTTGACTCCCTGCTCTACCCCTGCTCTGTGGAGCCCTCTGAAGAGTTCAGCAGCAGTCGGTGATCGTTGTCTCCCTGCTCTACCCCTGCTCTGTGGAGCCCTCTGAAGAGTTCAGCAGCAGTCGGTGATCGTTGACTCCCTGCTCTACCCCTGCTCTGTGGAGCCCTCTGAAGAGTTCAGCAGCAGTCGGTGATCGTTGTCTCCCTGCTCTACCCCTGCTCTGTGGAGCCATCTGAAGAGTTCAGCAGCAGTCGGTGATCGTTGTCTCCCTGCTCTACCCCTGCTCTGTGGAGCCCTCTGAAGAGTTCAGCAGCAGTCGGTGATCGTTGTCTCCCTGCTCTACCCCTGCTCTGTGGAGCCCTCTGAAGAGTTCAGCAGCAGTCGGTGATCGTTGTCTCCCTGCTCTACCCCTGCTCTGTGGAGCCCTCTGAAGAGTTCAGCAGCAGTCGGTGATCGTTGTCTCCCTGCTCTACCCCTGCTCTGTGGAGCCCTCTGAAGAGTTCAGCAGCAGTCGGTGATCGTTGTCTCCCTGCTCTACCCCTGCTCTGTGGAGCCCTCTGAAGAGTTCAGCAGCAGTCGGTGATCGTTGTCTCCCTGCTCTACCCCTGCTCTGTGGAGCCCTCTGAAGAGTTCAGCAGCAGTCGGTGATCGTTGTCTCCCTGCTCTACCCCTGCTCTGTGGAGCCCTCTGAAGAGTTCAGCAGCAGTCGGTGATCGTTGTCTCCCTGCTCTACCCCTGCTCTGTGGAGCCCTCTGAAGAGTTCAGCAGCAGTCGGTGATCGTTGTCTCCCTGCTCTACCCCTGCTCTGTGGAGCCCTCTGAAGAGTTCAGCAGCAGTCGGTGATCGTTGTCTCCCTGCTCTACCCCTGCTCTGTGGAGCCCTCTGAAGAGTTCAGCAGCAGTCGGTGATCGTTGTCTCCCTGCTCTACCCCTGCTCTGTGGAGCCCTCTGAAGAGTTCAGCAGCAGTCGGTGATCGTTGTCTCCCTGCTCTACCCCTGCTCTGTGGAGCCCTCTGAAGAGTTCAGCAGCAGTCGGTGATCGTTGTCTCCCTGCTCTACCCCTGCTCTGTGGAGCCATCTGAAGAGTTCAGCAGCAGTCGGTGATCGTTGTCTCCCTGCTCTACCCCTGCTCTGTGGAGCCCTCTGAAGAGTTCAGCAGCAGTCGGTGATCGTTGACTCCCTGCTCTACCCCTGCTCTGTGGAGCCCTCTGAAGAGTTCAGCAGCAGTCGGTGATCGTTGTCTCCCTGCTCTACCCCTGCTCTGTGGAGCCATCTGAAGAGTTCAGCAGCAGTCGGTGATCGTTGACTCCCTGCTCTACCCCTGCTCTGTGGAGCCCTCTGAAGAGTTGAGCAGCAGTCGGTGATCGTTGTCTCCCTGCTCTACCCCTGCTCTGTGGAGCCCTCTGAAGAGTTCAGCAGCAGTCGGGGATCGTTGTCTCCCTGCTCTACCCCTGCTCTGTGGAGCCCTCTGAAGAGTTCAGCAGCAGTCGGTGATCGTTGTCTCCCTGCTCTACCCCTGCTCTGTGGAGCCCTCTGAAGAGTTCAGCAGCAGTCGGTGATCGTTGTCTCCCTGCTCTACCCCTGCTCTGTGGAGCCCTCTGAAGAGTTCAGCAGCAGTCGGTGATCGTTGTCTCCCTGCTCTACCCCTGCTCTGTGGAGCCCTCTGAAGAGTTCAGCAGCAGTCGGTGATCGTTGTCTCCCTGCTCTACCCCTGCTCTGTGGAGCCCTCTGAAGAGTTCAGCAGCAGTCGGTGATCGTTGTCTCCCTGCTCTACCCCTGCTCTGTGGAGCCCTCTGAAGAGTTCAGCAGCAGTCGGTGATCGTTGTCTCCCTGCTCTACCCCTGCTCTGTGGAGCCCTCTGAAGAGTTCAGCAGCAGTCGGTGATCGTTGACTCCCTGCTCTACCCCTGCTCTGTGGAGCCCTCTGAAGAGTTCAGCAGCAGTCGGTGATCGTTGTCTCCCTGCTCTACCCCTGCTCTGTGGAGCCATCTGAAGAGTTCAGCAGCAGTCGGTGATCGTTGTCTCCCTGCTCTACCCCTGCTCTGTGGAGCCCTCTGAAGAGTTCAGCAGCAGTCGGTGATCGTTGTCTCCCTGCTCTACCCCTGCTCTGTGGAGCCATCTGAAGAGTTCAGCAGCAGTCGGTGATCGTTGTCTCCCTGTTCTACCCCTGCTCTGTGGAGCCATCTGAAGAGTTCAGCAGCAGTCGGTGATCGTTGTCTCCCTGCTCTACCCCTGCTCTGTGGAGCCATCTGAAGAGTTCAGCAGCAGTCGGTGATCGTTGTCTCCCTGCTCTACCCCTGCTCTGTGGAGCCATCTGAAGAGTTCAGCAGCAGTCGGTGATCGTTGTCTCCCTGTTCTACCCCTGCTCTGTGGAGCCATCTGAAGAGTTCAGCAGCAGTCGGTGATCGTTGTCTCCCTGCTCTACCCCTGCTCTGTGGAGCCCTCTGAAGAGTTCAGCAGCAGTCGGTGATCGTTGTCTCCCTGCTCTACCCCTGCTCTGTGGAGCCATCTGAAGAGTTCAGCAGCAGTCGGTGATCGTTGTCTCCCTGTTCTACCCCTGCTCTGTGGAGCCATCTGAAGAGTTCAGCAGCAGTCGGTGATCGTTGTCTCCCTGCTCTACCCCTGCTCTGTGGAGCCCTCTGAAGAGTTCAGCAGCAGTCGGTGATCGTTGACTCCCTGCTCTACCCCTGCTCTGTGGAGCCCTCTGAAGAGTTCAGCAGCAGTCGGTGATCGTTGTCTCCCTGCTCTACCCCTGCTCTGTGGAGCCCTCTGAAGAGTTCAGCAGCAGTCGGTGATCGTTGTCTCCCTGCTCTACCCCTGGTCTGTGGAGCCATCTGAAGAGTTCAGCAGCAGTCGGTGATCGTTGTCTCCCTGCTCTACCCCTGCTCTGTGGAGCCCTCTGAAGAGTTCAGCAGCAGTCGGTGATCGTTGTCTCCCTGCTCTACCCCTGGTCTGTGGAGCCCTCTGAAGAGTTCAGCAGCAGTCGGTGATCGTTGTCTCCCTGCTCTACCCCTGCTCTGTGGAGCCCTCTGAAGAGTTCAGCAGCAGTCGGTGATCGTTGTCTCCCTGCTCTACCCCTGCTCTGTGGAGCCCTCTGAAGAGTTCAGCAGCAGTCGGTGATCGTTGACTCGCTGCTCTACCCCTGCTCTGTGGAGCCCTCTGAAGAGTTCAGCAGCAGTCGGTGATCGTTGTCTCCCTGCTCTACCCCTGGTCTGTGGAGCCATCTGAAGAGTTCAGCAGCAGTCGGTGATCGTTGTCTCCCTGCTCTACCCCTGCTCTGTGGAGCCCTCTGAAGAGTTCAGCAGCAGTCGGTGATCGTTGTCTCCCTGCTCTACCCCTGGTCTGTGGAGCCCTCTGAAGAGTTCAGCAGCAGTCGGTGATCGTTGTCTCCCTGCTCTACCCCTGCTCTGTGGAGCCCTCTGAAGAGTTCAGCAGCAGTCGGTGATCGTTGTCTCCCTGCTCTACCCCTGCTCTGTGGAGCCCTCTGAAGAGTTCAGCAGCAGTCGGTGATCGTTGTCTCCCTGCTCTACCCCTGCTCTGTGGAGCCATCTGAAGAGTTCAGCAGCAGTCGGTGATCGTTGTCTCCCTGCTCTACCCCTGCTCTGTGGAGCCCTCTGAAGAGTTCAGCAGCAGTCGGTGATCGTTGTCTCCCTGCTCTACCCCTGCTCTGTGGAGCCCTCTGAAGAGTTCAGCAGCAGTCGGTGATCGTTGACTCCCTGCTCTACCCCTGCTCTGTGGAGCCCTCTGAAGAGTTCAGCAGCAGTCGGTGATCGTTGTCTCCCTGCTCTACCCCTGCTCTGTGGAGCCCTCTGAAGAGTTCAGCAGCAGTCGGTGATCCTTGTCTCCCTGCTCTACCCCTGCTCTGTGGAGCCCTCTGAAGAGTTCAGCAGCAGTCGGTGATCGTTGTCTCCCTGCTCTACCCCTGCTCTGTGGAGCCCTCTGAAGAGTTCAGCAGCAGTCGGTGATCGTTGTCTCCCTGCTCTACCCCTGCTCTGTGGAGCCCTCTGAAGAGTTCAGCAGCAGTCGGTGATCGTTGACTCCCTGCTCTACCCCTGCTCTGTGGAGCCCTCTGAAGAGTTCAGCAGCAGTCGGTGATCGTTGACTCCCTGCTCTACCCCTGCTCTGTGGAGCCCTCTGAAGAGTTCAGCAGCAGTCGGTGATCGTTGTCGGACCCATGTTTTCTCTCCGGATATGGGTCTTCAGGGTCGTCGGTCGGCGGCATTCGCACCGGAGCGGCGGCTGGGGCAGGGCCGGTCAGGGGGGGGGGGGGGGGGGGGGGTAGGTCGGCAGTGGAGGTCGGTGTCGGGATGGGGAGGGTGAGAGGCCTGAATCCGAACAGTTGGTCGTGAGGGAGGGGAGTGGGAGGGGGTGGGCAGATACGTGGAGGTAGAGCTGCCGTTTTAAAGCTGCTTTCAAACCCATTTGAACCGAGGGATCTCACAATTAGTGGGACAAATACAAATGTACGTGTACTTTGAACATGGGACCATATTAGGGATAGCTGAGAATTACTAGGGACATTGTCCCCAGTAATTATGCATGGGCGTCGCCACCATCATGGTGTTGGCGACGCCCATGCAGGCACGTGGTGGTAGAGCTGCCGTTTTAAAACCGCTTTCAAACCCATTTGAACCGAGACAGGTGGCAAGTGACAAGGAAGGGCGGTAAATGCGTGGTGATAGAGCTGCCGTTTTAACATTGCAGGCACATACACTATACACATTACGCATCACACAGTACGCATGCAGTGTTAGAGCTGCTGTTTTAAATCCGCAAACGCGTTAACTATGGGATTGCAAAGCCCTTGGATTTTACGCTCGGACTACGGCTGACGGACGGATTGTTTTTATGTGAGTTTGGACGGATTGTTTTGATGTGGGTTTGGACGGATTGTTTTGATGTGGGTTTGGACGGATTGGGATGTGAGTTTGGACGGATTGTTTTGATGTGAGTTTGGACGGAGCCGGAGCTGTAATGTTGATGCTTTCTACCCACTCCGCCTTGTGTATATCGCTCTTCATGGCGGCACAGGATAACTCTGTGGTGCTTAGTGTTGACATGGACACGGGTGCTTCGTTGTCTCTCCCCGTCTCTCCCGCACCTGTCTCCTTTGTAACGTCTCTCCCGCACCCGTCTCTACCTAGCGTCTCCTGCGTAGCGTCTCCCGCCGTCTCCTGCGTGGCGTCTCTCCCACACCTGTCTCCTTTGTAGCGTCTCTCCCCGACCGACCCGTCTCCTTTGCAGCGTCTCTCCCCGACCGACCGTCTCCTTTGCAGCGTCTCCTGCGTGGCGTCTCCCCCGTCCGCCCTCCTCCGTTACATACCTGTTCGGGCCCGTCTCTGGTGGCAGCCCGAAGCGTCGACCGACTCAGTCGCTCACCTCTCTCTCGCTTTCTCTCCGCTGTCCGCCTGACCCAACCTCCGGACATTCCCCTGCCTAATGGCCCGGCTCGACTCCGGCCCGACTCGACTCCGGCTAGGCCCGGCCCGGCCCGGCTCGACTCCGCTCGGCTCGGCTCGGCTCGGCTCGGCTCGGCCCGGCTCGGCTCGGCCCGGCTCGGTTCGGAAGAGCTCGAATTCGGATGAGCAAAAATAAAAAATGGCAAAGCCCGACTTCGTGACATATTTTAGCAGTGAAGCATTTAAGGAAATCAACGAAAAGATATAGATGGAGCGATAGCTTTGTTCCCAAATTTCCGTAGCATCAACCCCCATATGTTTAGCATAACAACCTTTGAATGATAAGACCCTCTGTTGGTTAATTTTCATTACCCGTATCGAAAGCTGTGACAAGTTTTTCGTGTCGTGTTTTTGCGAGTTGATTCTGGTTGGTGTGCGGGTTTTTAATTTAATTTAATTTATGGCCCGCATGTGCCCAGCTTCACACACATCTGCGTGTCTATCTAAACAACAACCGGAGTCCAGTTATCCGAGCTGAAATCCCAGCTGGTATTTTGGTATCTGTGTTGTTATCTGGAATGGCATCTGGACTTATCTGTTTGTATTTGGGCGAGTCTGTTGGTATCTGGGCTGGTATCTGTGCTGGTATCTGGGCTGGTATCTGGGCTGGTATCTGGGCTGGTATCTGGACTGGTATCTGTGCTGGTACCTGGGCTGGTATCTGGACTCATCTGGACTGGTATCTGGGCTGGTATCTGGACTGGTATCTGGGCTGGTATCTGGACTGGTATCTGTGCTGGTATCTGGACTGGTATCTGGGCTGGCATCTCAGCCATACACTCAGTCTCAGTCACTATCTGGGCTAGTACCTGAGCTAGTATCTGCACCAGTATATGAGCCAGTATCTGCACCAGTATATGAGCGAGTATCTGCACCAGTATATGAGCCAGTATCTGAACCTATATCTGGTTTAGTACCTGAGCTAGTATCTGCACCAGTATATGAGCTAGTATCTGAACCTGTATCTGGTTTAGTACCTGAGCTAGTATCTGCACCAGTATATGAGCTAGTATCTGCACCAGTATATGAGCTAGTATCTGAACCTGTATCTGGTTTAGTACCTGAGCTAGTATCTGCACCAGTATATGAGCTAGTAGCTGCACCAGTATATGAGCTAGTATCTGA